>JAVLVB010000194.1:954065-972511 GCA_032876305.1 Orestias chungarensis
GTGGGGTTAGAAAAGAGCAGCAGCCCCTTTTTTTTTTTTTTTTTTTTCAACTGAATGAATCAAAAAATAAATAAAAAGGAAAAGCGATGCTCCACAAAAGCATTCCCAGTGGATACCGTGGCCTACGCTGAGTAGTGAGAGTATCTTCCTGTCAATTTGGAAAGAGAAAAACGATTTTTTTTTTACCTTCTTATGAAAGCTGTTTAATCTGCTAGTTTAAAGAGGTTTGCACAGTCTGCTATTAAAATGCTATTAACCTTCATTATGTAGTCAGGAAAAGACTAAGTAAACCCCATGATTGGATAGCTCAGTCTTTTTGAAGACAACAATATTTGTTCGGTTCCTTGCAGATGCTGTCGTTTACACACTTCTCCCAACAGACGAATCAATTAAAACACCTTCTAACTCTGTTTCTCACATTTGTGCTAACATATAACTGTATGCTCCAGAGCAATAAACAGCCAAAACTCCAATAATACCTGATGACCAATTAGGTAAATCAAGTGTGTGCAATACCAACACATGGTGGCTATTTTCCATCTTATATATTAGAAAAGTAACAAGACTCAGTTTTTTAAATGACCATTTTTATTTAGCTTGCTAGTTGATAGCTTGTGACTTTATTGCATATGAACACAAAACTTTTCCCTGCTCCATTTAGACCATCTAGACCAAAAAAACAGAGAATGTTTCAACCAGGAATTTTAATAACTGATTGTCGATGCTCTTTTGGGAACACCAATCAGTTTATTTCTATGTTGATTCATTAAAATATTGCACACTTACTATCAAATATTTTTAGTTTCATCACACCTGTAAAAAAAGTTTGGGTTGCTCTTACTTTTTACCCCTTTTTTTATTAAATAAAACTCCTATAAAAAGAAACAAAGAATAAAACACTAAGCCAAAAAGCATTTAAACTATAATACTTTATGCTTTGTTGACTGTTTAAGCTTCAACAAAGTCTCCTAATGCTTTATGCAAAACAGTTTTTTACCTCCTGATAATCTGCATACAGAAGTCGCTTTTATGATGGAGGTTCTCATTTCCGTTACCTTCAAGCAGACACTTTCATTTCCATCACCGGTAACGCAAACAATGCGCCGAAGAAAAACGCATCACATCCCTCATGTCAGAGGTGAACGACGCCGAAATGGCTGCAACCTTCATAAATATGATCCTGTAAACCCATATGGGCCTAAGCTCAATAATGTTTGCTATTACTGCGTCATTATTACCCAAATCAATGTTTCCTGGCATGCCTTGGATGTCATTCTTCATTGTGATTGGCAATACTGTTCCCCAGTTGGCACTTTGTATTCACTGTGTGTACAGGGGTAGTCGGACCCACAGCGAGGTTTAATGACGGCACCATCTGGGAGGAAGGCAGCCTGTTCCAGGCTGATACTGTTTCGGAAGGATGCAGAGAAAAACACGAACGGGGGGAGTGTAAAACAAGTGCAGGAACAAGCATGTACCAAATTATTTAGGACTGCTTTCTGTTAATTATTTTCGTTGTTCCCCGTTACCAGCATGAAAGGTTTCGGCGTGCGGCTGATTTCAGGAGGCCACCGGGGGATTCGCGACGCGGGGAGCGGACGAGACTGTTGCAGGTGCTTATAAAACCCAATAAAGACGCGAGTTCAGTTCAGTTTTATTCAGTTTTAGGAACCCGGGTGCATAAATCGTTCTGTTAATTGGTTTGTAAGGAGTCTAATGTGGCCTCCGAGCTGAGTCAGTCATAAAGCGGCAATAACAGAATCCGACGTCGCCAGAAGTCGCCTTCGTTACAGCGGAAGACTCGTTAGGTTAATAGAGCAATTGTGTTACGATTTGATCAATTTTAAAAGCTAAATATTACAGCAAAACAATAAAATGCTATTTGTAGGTGTGCTGTTGAGAGAGCCTACATGGCGGGAAGCTGCTTGTGAAAGCTAATCCTATCTAAAGCTCTTTTAGCTGTTTTGAAACAACAGGTAAAAATCAGGCCAGAGTCTCACATAAGTAATGCAGGCGATTTTCTGCTTCGTTAGTCGCCCTCAAAAATCTTCACGTGTACATGTGCCAAACCAAAAAGTAGAAAGACCAGATTCGCGACAGATTTATTACATCACCTTAGGTAAAGTCCTCTCCAACGTGTTCACGCCTCTTGAACGTAGTCCAATTTTGTCACGCCACAACCACAAGCTTGCATGTTTCGAGGCGTGTTCATGACAGCTTTGCACATCTAGATTGTTTAATTGTTTGCTGGTTCTGCTTTGCAACCTGGAGTTTTTTATGAATATGATGTCTATGCCTACACTTCAGTTTCGCCTGATGAAAAACGTCCCACAAAATTCACAGAGAAGAGGGAGAACCAACGTTTAAAAAAAATCTATTTCAGTGTTGTGTCCCCCTAAATGTCCTGTGGCTTTAAATTGGGCTTCTTATGGCTTTCTTTCAACAATAGCTTTGTTCTAGCCACTTCTTTCCTCACAGTCAGATTTGTGGAGCGTGAAACAAATAGTTATCCTGGCTACATTCTCCTCCAGCAGCACCTCCTATCTGAAACTTGTACTCATCAAGGGTTTTACAAGGTCTACAACTGATTGCCTTTCAAAGGCCTTTAGTTGCAGAGGGGTTTTATTTAGAGGTATCTCAGCAAAAAGCGGCGTAAACATATGAGCCCCACACTTTTTGAACTTAATTTCTTTTTAAATCGCTAAATGATTTTCCTTGTGTCTCCTAGATACTTTTACGAGGTTTCGAGACAGTAGTTTAATGTGTTGTTTTACGGATGATCTGGCAGTGTTTCTAATAACTCATCATGTGTTTGATGGTAGATGTATGGTTTTGGGGAGGTGAATTGTTCATGTTAGTAATAGCAGACAGCCAGCCGTGTGGTAAGCAACCACTGCGCAGAGGCAGCCATGCTTGTTTGCACCTTTCTGTTCTCCTTGTCGGATGTTGGGTTGTTGGTAATCTTGAAGAGGTGCAGGTCAATCACTTCCTTCATCTCGTAGTTGTCCCCTCGACGCTTGCAAACAATCACAGCAGAATCGAACAGGAAGATATGCCTGCAGAAGGAATTAAAGTTACACGGCAGTGAGAACAGGTCCCCCCACCCCCCCTCGGAGGGTTTCTGTGCGTTTTCTCGAGTCAGACTCATCTGACCTCTAAACTTTTAAAAAACAGCTTGGTTCATCTTTCATACCGTGAGCTGCAAACGGACCCCATCCATGAGACTCTATAGTGGGTGGAAAGTTACCTTACTGACGTTCATCTGCTAAGGTGCAGTTTACTCACTTACATCATTTAGTAGAGAATCAGAGGTCTGATTATTCACTTTGCCTTGAGCTTTTGTATACTCTGGACGGTTGCCAGACACATTACCCCTCCTTCAGTCATTACGTTAGTGTCTGGATTAACTTGACATCCTACCTGTCCTGTTTGGCTCGTTTGTCCACTGAGGCCACGCGTGCCTCCCCGTCGCCTTTGGGTCTCCCATAGTTGCTGAGAGGTTGGTTCTGGAGAAGCAGAAGAAGAGTAAGAAAGGATCACTACTCGTCCGGGGGGGGGGGGTTGTTCGGACTTACCAGGTTTTCGATGGATCTCTGGTACTGCTCCACTTCCCGCAACGTCTCGTTGTCCCTTTTTACCTCATTAACGTACTGCGCCAAGTCCTGCACACACATACGGCGGACAATGAGTCTGTCTGTTTGTACGCCGCACTTGTTTACGTTTCGTCACATTGCAGACATGACCCCTAATGTGTGGCACTGGGAGTAACGCGATAGGTCACATATATCATGTTGATGCATATCGTAAAGCGGCGGAGAAGAGAGCCAGCGGAGATAAGACTGAAATGTAACTTTTTGGTAAACCTGTAAGATGCTACATGTAGGAAAAAACCAAGCATCCCCGCTGTGGGTCACTGCAGTGGCAGCATCATGCTGTGGGAGGATTTTCTACAGCAAGGAGAGGAAATTGGCTCAGAGTAGATGTGAAGACGAGTCCACATCTGTTAGAGACAGCTAATGGGAAACTGGGGGGAAGGTTCACGTTCCAGCCGAACAACCCAAAGTATATAGTCAGAGACATAAGGAAATTAGTTCAAAAGAGGAATACGAACTGTACCCATTCAAAGCCCAGGCCTTAGTTTAACCTGCAATATGTGGCAGCAGTTAAAAAATTGAGGTTTACAATCAGTGCAGTCTGATTGAACTTAAGCAATGATGCAAAGAAAAAGGGACACTAAATAGTCTCTAAAAGTATGAAGTGGTTTATTTTTTTATTTTTTATTTTATTTCATTCAGAGCTTCAAATCTTAAAATTAATTTTTGTTTAATTTCATAATAGAATGTGAATGTTGGGTTAGGATCGTGTGGCAATACCTTCATCGCATCTAACGCTGTCCGTAGATAGTTTTTTTCGGAGCCGTCGTGGGTGTGTTTGACCAGCTCCTGTCAGGCAGAGTAAAAAAGAAATCACGTCACAAACATTTCAGGAATACAAAATAGGGTGCTTAAGAACATGGATAAATGCTAACATTCTTCTGCAAAGGTTTTGTTAAACGCAACATGAAAACTTTAGGTTTTCTACCCCGGAAAGAAAATGAAAGTCTCTCCCATCTACCAAAGATGAATCACATACAGTGCATGTGTTTGCGCTCTTATCTACAGCGCGCGTGTGTGTCGGCTTGTATCTGAAATTACTTGCCAGTGCGGCAGCGCAGCGTAAACAAGACATCTAGACCTCGGCGGTGAAGGATAAGGACAGATGCCGCGCACACATGAGGCCGCAGCGAGGGAGATATGGTGTATGTGCCTCAAATCGCCGGAGTCAGTCAAGCTCAACCTGGGCATGATTATCGCGGCCGAAGGCGACAGAGGCCCATTTATCGAGCCTGCGCCCCCGACCTCCCCGCTTACACAGAGATAGAGCGGGTGGGAGCGTTCCTGCTGATAGAGGGGCCATACATGATGGACCCATTGCATTTGGTTCAAATGCGGAGAGGAGAGAGAGGACGAGCGCAGGGCAGCGACCAAAAAAAAAAGTATAAAAAGAGAAATGAAAGGGAGAGGTGGTGGGTGAAAGCGGGAGGAAGTGACAAGGCTTAGTTGGAGAGATTCTGGATGTCACCATGTGTGTGGTTTATTCAGCACTGCCAGCTATTAGCCAAGAATTCCAACATTTATGCATTTTTATTTTCATCCCCACCTTATAGAAGGTTTATTATTCTTTTTCACTTTATTAGTGCCCCCCACCCACATCATTACTCCTTTCAGGTTAAATGCTTTCCACACTGCAATATTACTTCATGTTTGTATCCGAGCAAACACAAAATAGGTCAAATTAGAAGGCCTCAGGCAGCTTTATCTGGGAGTTTGTATGGTAGTTATGGAGTTAAAATCTGCAAACGTCTGTCAGAAAATATTCCAATGGGAAAATCTGCAATTAGCTGCTGTTTTGTTTTTGTTTTTTGATCAAAAATTGCTTTAACTTTAATTTCCACGCACTTATATTGAGTCTCATGTAAAACTACAGCTGGCTTATTAGCACATGTGGTAAATGCTTAATCCTAGCCATGGTTCTCCTTTATGGTTGACTTTGAGCCTACTCTCTTTTGTGTATTTATTTATTGGACCTTTTTAACGCTCAAGCAGACCCGATTTAAATGACTTTATTTAAGACTGCAGCAGAGAAAAACCTAAAACCTGCAGGAGAGTTTGTCTGAAAAACCAAAAGTTACTGGATTACAGGAAGCAGCTCAAGCTGTTAAATGTTTGTATATATTAGACTACATCGCAAAATTTAGCAGGCCCATGCCTATGACTCCACTTTAAAGATTGAAACACTTTCTTTGAGAGCAGAATTGTACAAATCCAAATGAATGATACTTCCATTATTATTCAAGTATTAATATTATTAAAATGTGGAAATGATTGTTGTTGAGAGAAAAAAAAAACACTTTCAATCCCAGTCCTTTTTTTTTTACTTGTTTATCTTCGTTGCTCTCCTCTCCCCTTCTCGCCTTACTTTATTTTCTTCTCTCTACTTTATCACCGATCGTCTGCATCAAAAGACAATCACACTGCGGTCATTCGAAACTCACAGGCGTAAAGCAGACACACAAACAGTCAAGATGAGCTGCAGAGGCTGAAGGACAAATTGCAGGCGGGATGTCAAAATGCGGGCAATGCTGCCTCTGGTGGGTAAACAGTGTCATGACAGCTGTGGTGTAAGAATGAATGAAGTTCTTTCTAGAAAAACTTCAAATTAGAATTTACTGAGAATGTCATGTTAAAAGTAGTTCTTTTGTCATTTAAAGTGTAACCAAACGACTTTGAATGAATTCATAAATATCTAAGCAATCAGAGGTTTATATGGTAGTGGCAGATTTATATAAAAAAACATTATTACACAGATAGTTTGCATAATAGTTTCTAGAAAGGTGCATGTGTAAAATGAGCTGGTGCATGGTATATAATTACTACTCTGGCGCACGTTTAGCTCCAGTGATCCCCAGAAAAACCCGGCCAAGCCTGGGTTTTCAACATTCACAGCGTCACTGTAACTGAGCGACTCTGCAGCGGGATAACCCTCCTAAGCCGACGAAAGGAGGCGAACAAAGGGGTGACGGTCTATAACGGTGTACCTGCAAAAGGAGATGATACTTCAAGACCCGCTGCATGGGAACCACGAGAAGGTCTCGCAGAGTGAACTTGCAATAATTGGCTCTCTTTGAACATTCCTGAAGAAAGACAAAAGCAGTCAGGAGTAGGTTTATAAGTCAATATATTAATCCCTTTGCTGATACAGTTTTGTGTGATACCAGTTGCATTTATTTAGTCAGCATTTTTGCAACATAAAAACTGGCAATATATGTTAATAAAAAAGAGCATTTCTTATGAATCAAACCCATCCCCTGCAATGCCTCAATTTGCTCACTTGAGGGCATCCTCTCCCCACTCTGAGCAGCTGAAGGAACCCCAAACATGTTATCTTGCACTAAAGAGACATCTTTTATCTTCATCTAGCTGTTTACCTCTAACTTCATGCGTACATCCTCCCTGTTTTTGCAGATGTCATCGAGGATGGTGATGGCCGTCTCCACATGACTGCAGTATTTCCCGTAGATCAACAACCTGGATGGGATCAGAGCAGAAGGTCCACAAGACAGGAAACCTAAACTTTAGAGATTTTCCTTATTTATTGGCAACCTTACAACTAACATAGGATCACAAAGAAATGAACACTTATTAATTACCCACAGCGAACAAACTGCTATTAAACTAATAAACAGTGCAGTAAATTCTAAGTAGGTACATTGTGATGGAAAATTAAGAAATTAAAACATGATGTATAAATAAAATGGTTTTTGTACCTCTCTTTGAAAGTGATGAAGATCTGGTAAAGGTTCTGGGAACCTTTGTGATGGACTGAATCCTGGATTTCCAGCAGTAAACACTTGTGAACCTTAACTAGTTCCTGAAGAAAAAAAACAAAGCAGACAGATTTATTTAAATCATATTTCAATCTCATACAATATGTTCCATAAAACACATATAGTGAAAAACTGCGTGCATATATAACATCTCTGCACATTTAAACAAATCAAAGCTTGAGATCTTAAAAAAAAAAGTTCTTTCTACTCCTAAAATCAATAACTGTTATGATGTTACTTTCCTAATTAAAACGTACATAAACAAGAAAACTACTATAATAGTTTAATTTTAAAACAAATAATAAAGATGTGGTAAATATACTGTATTTAGCATTGGCTTTGCTGCAGTGTAGACATTTGCTAGTGACCTCTAACTTTATCAGTCAATTCAAACCATAAGCACACGTTCACCGTGACTAAAAGTCAACTCACCGGGATATTCACAAACACCTTCTCCATCTCAACGGCGGAAAAGAACATGGTGAGGGGCATCATAAAGTGCTGCGGGGATAAAAGTAAAAGAAACAGGAAGAAAATGCATGGGAGTGAAAGTCCATTTCCTCTGGAGTGAAAGGGGGAGAGTCATTTTGAGTGAGACGGTATTATATTATAGAGGCTGATAAAAAAAAAAAAAAGAGCTGCAGTAAGCAGAAAACCACCAGGACCGTCTGGGTCACTACAATAATCTCATTTTCAAAATGTGCGGCTTTAATGATTTGGCCTCTCCTGAAACTCCCACCACATAGTCGACTCTGCACCTCAATGGCCGTCCGAGAGCCTTCAACTTACTTCCAGCATCCACTTCCTTTCAAAAGTCATCAACTGAGACGCTCCGCTGGGAAAGCAGGTGAGGCCCTTTAGTGGACAAGGCCGTACACCTAGTTTGGCCGGGGGCCTGGAACCCCTGGGGCTCTGATAAAAAAAGTTTTCTTCTGTTCCTTACAGTTCATTTACGAATTTTACATGAAAAACTGACCTATATAAAAGTAGGGAGGCTCAACATAGATTTATGTCAAGAAGAAATGATTCTTCAAAAAAGGGGATAGTGGTTAATGTCTGGTGAAACATCTGTTTCCATGGGGATGGATATTTATCACCATACTCATCCTCATTTGGAAAACAGAAACACATACCATACTTTTTCCGAAGCACAATAAGAACCCTAGGAACTCCTTTTTCCAGCTGATATTTCTAAATTGAAAAATATTTGCAATCCCCTTTTGTCTTTAATCCATAAATTGGGGATCCATCCACACCAGAGGCCATTGCCACCGCAACCAGAGGGGGCGCCGCCACACCAACCACCCAGATCAGGGAAGGCCAGGGTCCACACCACGGACACAGGGCAGTAGTGCAGGACCGCCGGCCCTCCAGACAGGGATGATCGCCATGGCAGCAGCCCTGCAGGTTGAGCAGGCAGAGCCTTCGGTGCGGAGGAACCCCATGAGGAAACACTGGAATTAAAATTGTTAAAATATCTAAAATGGAAATAGAAATAAATAAAGACAGCAAGACTAAAAATAGACATAAAAGAATTAATCAATGTAAAATACCCGAATCAAATATATAACATGTAATATAACAGTCCACCCGTCAGTCTGTGTGTACCTTCTCTATAGACTCCAGCGTCTCGGTGTATTTCTCTTCTGTCTGCTTGATCTCAGTTAAACAGCAACTCCTGATGTCGACCTCTGCCTGCTTCTGGAACGCCTACGCACACAATCACACACTGTGTCACCGCTGTGGTCGGAAAGAAAACTGCCAGATGTTGCCGATGCAGGCCTCAGACCAAGGTCAGAGGTTACACATGCTCACTGTACTGTCTGCCAAAACTAAAAGAATGTTGATGTTTTTCTCTTAAACAAAAAGGAGAAAACGACCCAAATGAACTCAGCATGAAATTAGATCATTAGATCATTGTTTTGTATTTTTTTAAGAGTAGTTAAATAGAAAATAGCAAAGTTCGACATAAATCTAGTCTGATCTACTCAGGATGGAGCAGAAAAAAGTAATAAAAAGCCAGAACAACACAATACATCTCACATCTTTATCATTAAAAACCGGAGGCTGAATAAGAAAGAAAAAAACCTGCGAGGTTGTTTTGATGCTTTGAAAAAAAACAAAGAAAAACGGTTTCACCATCTGGATCTGATATTGAGGCTACAGATGGGGAAAAAACAAACCGGAGCAGGGATGGCTTCTGTCTTCATCAGGTCCTCGTAGATCTCCCCTCCTTCTTCGTCCTCGTACACGCAGGCGTACAGATCCTCCTCGTCCTCCACGCCGTTCTCACTGTGGGAGCAGAGAGCCAAGCATGTGAGTGGGGGGCCGCATGTCAGCTCACTTGAGTTTGATCCTTACATCGGGTGGAAAAGGATTTTCATTCTTCACGACAAACACAGGAAATGCAATACTGCAATATAAATCCTGTCAGCAGAGGATACCGGCTAATCCAGGAGTGTGAAAGTGGTTCAGGAACAACCTACGAGTCTTTTCTTAACACTCTTAGCTTAGAAATATAAGTCGGCATAAATGTACTTCGGTATGAAGTAGTTCTTTTTTAAATTAGTAAAAGATCACAAAGTAAAGTGGGGGACACATTCAGCGGGACCCCTGATTAAAATTAAGAAGAAAGCTTTAAATGACTTCTTCTTTTTTGTGTACTTACATAATCTCAAAGTGTAAAAGTCTGAAAAATCGTAATGTCAATTACAAAATGCCTATTTAGAGGGGATAAAACTACAAAAAAATTAACTGAAGCTCCTAACTGGGCTTTAAACGTCCCTCTTTGCACATGAACTCCAGATCAATGATGTTTTTCTATTTATGAGCATCAAGATTCTGTGTGTGGATTCTTTTCTGGTTTAATTCTCCAATTTTAAAAAGACTTCAATTTTAAAAAGACACTGACATATGGTAATAGTAGCTAAAACAAACATTTGTAATAATGAGTGAACGTAAATTAAATGATATTAAGTTATGTGTTTATTTTATCTATTATGACATCTGACTGCTTTCGTTAGATTTAGTATAAATCTAAAATGTACATTTTTTTTAAAACAAAGCATGTGAAAGTGCTGAACATTTGAAAAAGAAGCCCCTCAGTTTAATGTCTTTGCAGTTATAAACTTATTATTATTCATATCGCAGGCAGTTTTACGTTTGAAGTATGTTTTCATTTAACCAGCTGGTTTCTTCTGACTGAAAGTGATTTTGCGATTTTGGAGTCTAGAGTTGTCTTATAGGGAAAGTTTTGGTTTAAGGCCAAGATTATCAAAATACTAGTGGGAAAAAAAAGCTGTTCACTAATATAGAGGGAGGGTTTGACTGTTCAACAAAAAAATTTACAATGATATCTGTGAAGGGTCTAAATCATTAGTGTGTATAATCTTAATAGAAACAGAAAAATATTTTTTTACGTATAAAACTTCTGAACATTTAGATTGTTTTATTCTTTTATGACAGATTTTTGTCTAGTTTCCAATCATGAGACCTACAATATTAACTAACGTGCAATTTAAAACCGTAAACATACTAAAAGGAACTGCTAATCTTTTTTTGAGGTCAATGCCTGACAGGACTTTTGCATGTAATACAATCTTTCCAGCTGTGGCTTATGAGTTTGGGAAAGCTGTGCATGTGTCTGCTCAGCGGGATCCAGTCTCTCGCATACAGCCGCTGGCTGCCTGGTTTATTCCTGTCCCAACTACAAGCCGACTGGTTCCTGTACGACTGGAGCTGTCCAGGCTAAACACAGCAGATCACTGTGAGGCATCCCAACATCTTTATTATTGTCGACTTATCATCCCCTGCTGGCATCAATTACATTCCAAACAGCTGTCCACAGAGCAGCTGGAAATTCAACAGAAAATTTATGAAGCACCTAGCAAAAGTATTGATACATCGATTTTTATCGGTTTTCTAGATAAAATCCTATCTGAATGAAAAGGTTAAAAAAATCTATCTGCATATAATGTAAACTCAAAATAAATCCAGCTTGGCTGAAGAGGGCTTAGAGGTTTGATAAGAGAAAGAAAAAAAAACAGCAATATGAAGAGCAAGGAACATAGCAGACAGGTCCGGGAGAAACTTGAAAAAATATCACAGGCTTTAAACATCTCCCTGAAGATTGTTTAGTCCATGGCCCTGGAAATGGAAAGAGTAGATAAGCATAACTAAGTGATGAAGCAAAATAGGAATTTGTTTCCTGGTTGAATGAATGAAAACAGACTAAAAAACTATTTTACCATTACAGCAAAAAGTGTAAGCACCCTCATCCTGTGGGGAGGAGTTTCTATAACCGGGACATTAGAGATGCTCTGATATGTGAAATATTTAAGGGGCAATTCTGGAAAAACACCTGGTTAGGGTTTTACAGCCAGAGCTACAGTTTATGGTTTGGATCTAAGCATATTTATGTGGTCTATTGGCTGAGCATCAGACTGATCCGAGTTGTTGTGACAGGAAAGTTGTGTTCAAATATGCTCAGCATAAAAAAGTAAGTTCACACTTTTCAGGTTTTTGAGGGTCCTTTTTGCACTGTTCTTTTCAAATTCAAAAAGAAATATGAAATTCATTAAAGAGACTAGTTTTAATAAAAGAGATGTAGACATGTTAAATGGCTTTTGCATTGTAGAGGTGCATTTAATAAAGTGTGAGCAAAAATGAAAAAAACCAACAAGTACGAGCCGACAGCAAAGCGCATTCAGCCCAAAATTATTCTTTGCTACATCAGAGAAAAAAAATCAATAATAAAAGGGCCACTGTATTGCTTTTCTACTCTGTGTTTAGATAAAGCTGAAGAGCTATTTCCATGTACTGTAGATTGTGTAATATGACTATTTTCCTTGTTTATGATCCCAAATGTTCAGGAATATCATGAAAGGCTAGGATATAGTTCTTCAAAATAAAAAATATTCAATTCGATTTTTTGTTGTTGTCTGTTATTCTCTGTGATCCTGGAACATTATTTTCATCGGTAAAAATCCTTTAAACTTGATACTATTATTTATATTATTTTCCACAAAGAAAAAAATAATCTGTTATTCAACAGCGATCTGTAAAAGCTCTAAAGTTTGAGTTAAATAGGGCGTGAATAACAAATGATGAAAGCAGAGTCCCACACAACTTGTGGTAAACTGAGAAAAGCCCTGGGGTGAGTGGGGGCGAGTGCACAGAGAGCGGCAGGGGGAGGTGGCTGCCTTCCAGTCAACACCCAGGGAACAAATGGTGCCCTCATCAGCAATGTTTACTTTGTTTTTGTTTGTTGTTGTTTTTTAAAGAATAAGAAACTAAATAAACAAACTTATAACGTGTCAAATAGCACAACAGATGGTAGTAATGCTCGTATTAGTGGAGGAAACGTACTCGATTAGATCCTCCAGGTGGTTATAGATGTCCTCATCTTCTTCACTCTTCTCCGTAGGAAAAGGTCTGAAAAAACAAAGGAAACGTGCATCGATTTGTATGAGCTAATCAAAAGTCGTATTACCGTGTGTTGCTGATACTTTTCTCCCTTTAATATAACATACCTGACGCCCAGTTGTTGTGCAATGCTTGTGTGGGAAAGTGTGGACAGTGTGTCCATAACCTGGGAGAAAAGAAAGAACTTTGATTTTGGTTTTTATTATTATTGATATCAGACAGGGCTTTCATAAGAAGAATGGACACTGAAATCATTTTTACATGCTTCATTTATGAGCGTGGACGCAAGAGGGCAGCATTTTCAATTATTTTAGTAAAAACTGAGCTGGTTTCGGATTGCTTTTACAGAAAAGGAAAAATATGGTCACAGTCAGAACTTACATGCAAACTTATTCAAGTAAAGGAAAAGTCAATGACTGTAGTTTTATGAAGCTGAGAATGATTACAGAACAAACCCTGTGCAGGGTATATAGTACCAAACCAAAGGAGTCATTCAATTTTACACATCATTCAATGTATTTTATATAAGTGGCAAATAAGAATTATAGACGAATGTGTATCTTGAATTTCCATACAGCTGCTTTGTGCTTTTTATTTTTGTAGAAAAACTCACAAGTCCTGTAAGGCACGGCTAAACCAGCTTTAGCTATCTAAAGACCTACATTTCCACACTTTCTTCAGGTTGGACAACTTTAAGAACTCTCTCTCTGATTGCACGATGACCATTCTCTCTGGCCTGCACGATGCTGCCACCACCATGTGTTGGCAAACTTTAAAAAGGACTAATTAATTAGCGGCTGAATAGCTTAATTGGGAAGTCACCTGACTTTCGCACTGGGTTCAAATCAGGTCTGGGCTCCAACAACAGCATTCAGCGTGGGTCCTTAGGCAAGACCCTTCGCGCTACTGCCTACTTTGTAACACGCTTTGGATAAAAGCGTCTGCGAAATACATAAACATAATTACGTCTGTAATAAGCCTTTAATAAACTGCAGCTCCCCCACAGCTCCAATGGGCCTCTATGTGCTGTCCTTCTACTTCCTATTACTAATTAGGTAGGCCAGTTGGTGTATTTAATAGTATCGAGGTAAAAGGAAATACAAGCTCTGACCCTTTTTAGATTGAAAAAAAAAAACACAAAAATAAAACAATAATTGTTGTTTCACTTCATAAATCTGCACTGCTTTATCCTAACAACATGCTATAGAGTCTGAAGCAGTAACAGGAACAAAATACAGATATGTGAAACATAATCATGAGAACAAACAAAACACGAACACGCTCTAACCTCAAGAGTAAGAGTTCATGATTACTGATAAGTATGGTCCATAATTTCAAGCCTGCCACTGCCCGTGCCAACATGTGGGCCGCAATTGATGAATCACCCCCGAGCTCGCCTGCTAAATGAAGATTTAATATCGCTCATTAATGCTTTGCTACCTTGTACGCAAAACTTCTTTTCTTATAGGTCAAAGCTGCACATGTTCATCCACACCAAACACATCACAGATGGAACATGGATTAATCTGCCCCGCAGCGAGCTCCCTCACAATCAATACTGATCACACAACCGGGCCTTTCGCTCCCACCCCTGCCTCCGTCCAGTAAATGGAGTAAACAGTGGTCACACTGGGGACGGCCGCGGGATCATGTTGTTCCAGCCAACATCCAACCCGGCTCCGAACTAACAGAACTCAGGGAGCTGTTTCTTGAATCAGTCTCCTTGGTTTTAACAATCAGAACTGCCTGAAGCTAAGCGATGTGGATCTGTTGCACCACATGGATCATCAGGACATTCATCATTCTTAAACAGTGGCTGATGAAAGCGACTGACATTTTATGCTTCATCGATCTGTCATATCCGCATTGTTGTGCTCAGGTACGCCAATCGGAGCGGAGTTTGTTAGCTGCAGCTTGCGATCAAAGGGGAAGTACCAGTAGGGAGTAGATGAATGGTGGGAGGACACAGTGGGACTGTGAATGCATGCAGCTCTGCAGCCGTGGGCGAGTGCAGATAATCAGCGCAACGTTCATTTACTTTCGCAGGCTGACTTTAAACCGTCATAACCACTAAAATCTGCAAAAACGGAATGTTGAGCTTTCTACAACAGCGACGTGTTAGTCCACTGCATTTCGAAGGGTTGTGGACATTTTCTTTTAAAAATCCTACAGTCATCATATATACACAGTAAAGCTTCTTGCCTGAGAGATAAAATCCAGGGTAAAGAAAGATTATGTGAATGCTGTTGAATTTATCCTAATCCAATTGCCTCGGGTGCCAAGGCATACACTGTGTGTACAATGACTAAGCAGATTGTGTTCTTCAGAAGTATTTTATCTATTGAGTGCATATAATGCTCGCAGTCAGTCCAAAATCAACCGAAGTCAATGACTTAAGCCTGCTGAGTATCTCTAAAATTATAAATGTTCAAAGATGCAAGACACCTTAAGGTTACAGACAAACCGATCAGGTCCACTTTCAGGGCACACAAGAATGAACTTTTAGATAAAATATCACAACATAACCAATTGACAGGGAAGTATGTTTTGACTTTAACTTTTTAGGTGATTTTCTCTCTCAGTGTTTCCCCATAGAAGCGTCACCTGGTCTGGCGCACTGTTAGCCGTGACACCTTCCTACAGGAAAGACATCGGCTGGTGGAGCTGCCAGCAACTCTCCATCTGCGGATGTTATCTTTTTTATTTTCAGTTTCCTCTGCTTCTATTTGTGTCTTCTGTCTTTTCAAAAGCCCATTCGGCGGACGGCTGTTCTTACTTAGCTAGATTCTGCTGGACGTTTTCTGATAGTTAGAGGGGGAGTTTTTTTCTTTCCACTGTCGCTGCATGCATGCTCTGTATGTGGGATTGCTGTAAAGTCAATGATACTTAAACATCTCTCAGAAGCCATGTAAACAATGCCATGCTGCATTCCCATTAAGGTTTATTAGCCACTTCTGTTTTAATTTTAACCAGTCAACCTCGTTTTACTATACTTTTATACAATAATAGTTTAGAAATTACAGTCTCACCAGAATGTTTATATTGATAGATTAAAATGTCCCCTCAAATACAAAAGATACGCAGTCCTGATTTATTGATGCACAGTACTGCAATATAAAACATATCCACAGCACATTTTTTGGGCCACAGGTTGTTCCTTCTTCCACTAACTCTTGGATGTGCAGTAATTATGAACACTGACCTGCCCACTAATGAATACTGACCTAACAATATGGAAGCATAAAATATCAAGATGGGATTTAATACCCTTATTAATCCGGATAGGAAGCAAACAGGGTCACCTAAACCAGATATTAACAGTGGTGTCCAGTATCCCCACTAGAGCTCTTGAAGAGTCTAAGTTAAAGTCTGAGGTCGTTCCCATTGTTGCGCAATTCATGTTTGGCTTCAAATCTGACAGGAGACAGATGTTTGACATTGAACTTTAAATGAAACATTAACTACAATTACCTACACTGCATTTTGTTCTAGGAGGACATTTATACTTCCATATTCTGAGGTCAGTGCGATGAGTGTCGACAAATCTAACACGCCTGAGTCAGAAAAAAAAGAAGAACGCTCCTTGGTTTTACACAGATGGTCGTTTGAGTTTGTGAAAGTGTGACTCATAAATTCAGTGAAGCTTGAAAATTGTAGCTTGCCCCCGAGAACCTCCTGGGAGCTATAACTGAAAAAACAAACAGATATACTCAGTTTATGAACATGCTGTACCTGCAACCGGGCTTACAGATGTCATACACTTTATTCATTAGTGGGCAGGTCAGTGTTCATAATTACTGCACATCCAAGAGTTACTGGAAGAAGGAACAACCTGTGGCCCAAAAAATGTGCTGTGGATATGTTTTATATTGCAGTACTCTGTAGGCTCTGAACTCAGAAATAAAACAAGGGAGAAGGTCCAGATTTAAGGTCAAGATATCTTGGTCTTTGCTGGACAATCATTTCGTTGAATACTTGAAGTATAAACGGTGGAATCAGCTCTTCATACAGACAGCAAACACATTGCCATCAGCAGAATTAATTATACACAGAATATTATTATACACGGCAGTTCTCAAACTCTGCACCTTGTTTGAGTTTACTTTTTCATAGAAAATACTCCTAGCCCGATATTTCTGTTTCCCTCGCCCCTTCCAGTCCGATCAACCTCTGGTGAATTAAGACAGATGGCTTCACCAGTATGAGCTTGGTTTTATTAAAATTGTCTATTAAAATGGAGGTGTCCCTTTCCACTGTTACCACATGCCTGCTAGAATAAGTCATGCAAAGTCAACACCTTCTATTTAGTTGGGCTCCTTTAGGGAGAGGAGATGATCATTAGGTTTGACTGCCTGATTGAGATTGCCTGCAGTTTAATCTAAATGCAACCATGTTGTTTGGAATATACATCTATTTACTTATTTATATATATTAATTTTTTATATATATATACGTATTTATATATTTTGCAAAAGTAATCAATGTAATTAAACTACTTATGTATGTAAGTATGTAGTTTCAACAGAAAAAAACAAACTTAAGTGTGATATGAATTTTTAATCAGCCCCCTTTACTTTGACACCTGGAAATAAAAACTGCTTAAATCAGGTCCTTCAAAAGTCCCTTTAATTTATTCTTAGTAAGAAATACAGTTGGTCTCTGGAAGCTTAAACATTCTGTCACATATCTATAGATCGCTGGCCATGAAAAAGCGAAGCCATAGGCACATCTGAAGATCAAAAACAACGTATATGGTTTCTAGTGTCCGCCGTTCTCAGACAGATCTGAGGTGAAACGCTCGGCAGGAGTCGTGTACCGCCACGTAATGCCAGATGATCAAGGCTGGCAGGGCTCCTTTTGATGGAGGCTAATAAACCTGCCACGGCCGGTCACGGCGGCTCCTCCGAATCAGACAAATCACTGCAGTCCAATTAAAGCAGGATGCACAGCAGAAACCGAGACCAGAACACAACACGCGGATGTCTGTTTGAAGCCCCAGAGCCATCCGGCACCACGCTGCAGTTACACAACAGAGCTGTAAGGTAACACCAACGGTCGTGCACGTGCAGCATCAAGGTAGCACACTCGTGTATGATTAGTCGTTGCTGTTCATATCAGGCTTGAAGAAGGCCACGACATGCACAAGGGACTCTAAAGATCAGTAGCAGCCCCACACATCTGCCGTTCATCTCCTCTTTATTCGTCCTGACAAATCATCTAAATATGGAAGGAACCTCCAGAAAAAAACGGCCAATGCATTTTTAAATGTGCAGTATTATTGGTTCCAGAGGAAAACCAGCTTGCTGTCCCAGTTTTCTGCTCTCAGCCTTTGCCTTCCTACTATGGTTCCGTTTTCTTTTCTTTTTTCTTTCTTCCTCTAAATTAGTGATTACCAGCTAAAAATAGTGTCCATTTAGATACGCTGCAAGAATACGTAAATATGATTGTATTCAAGTTTTGTTTCCAGAGAACATAAAGCTTTTCTTTAAATACATTTGTGATACATGTTTCTACAGTGGCTCAAAATAGCCAGAGATACATGGATGGTGGACTAATGGATTAATGGAAGGATGTGTGTGTGTATGTGTTGGGGGGG
>JAVLVB010000194.1:974555-996560 GCA_032876305.1 Orestias chungarensis
TGAATGCTGCAAGTCAATGACTCGATGCAATCTGCTGGGGTTCCTTAGATTGGAAACTTTTTCAAATTGATTTGTTAGAATGTATCTTTGATTTTAATTGATTTTTTGTGAAGTGCCTTGAGACGACACCTGTTGTAAATTGGCGCTATATAAATAAACTGATTCTTGATTCTATTCATAGTAACCGGTCATGCCAATTCCATTTAAGGTAAGTGGTCCCCCAAAAAACCCTTACACTAGAGTTTTAACTGACAGTGTCTCTCAGTTCACCATTGCCTGATAAAACATTCATGAAAAGCCGGAAGCTTCTGGTAAGTCACTACAATGCTTTTTGCAAGGTCAGAAAGCAAATCTTTTTTTTTCTTTGCCATGGTTTGCGTGTAAAATTGATTACTGCTACATGTCTGTTTCTGTGTATGGATGAGCGTGTGCTGCTAAATTGTGTTGCAGAGCCATGGCATTAAATCCAACCCACACACTGCAAATGAAAAGTTTATTTGCTCAGAGGGAGATGAGTTAATGTTTGACAATCACTGCCATCCCTCATTAGGACCAATAATACATAATTAGAGTGTTTGGATACACACACATAACGCTGATTAGAATGCTGACAAACTCACCGCCATTTTTCTTTTGACGCACGCATCATTTTGTTCACAGCCCTCTTAATGAAATTAATACAATTTCTTCATTAATTTACTCATCAATCATGTTTACGGCATGTAAAAATTCCTTAAAGATAAAGGTTACATTCCTTGTTTTTGTGATTTGCAGCGTTTCAGACCTGAACCTAAACATGTTTACTGGAACACAAAAATGATGTTAAAGCATGGATAGCAGTAGACAGAATTTGTACAGTAAAGCTAATATGTTATTTTTATGAAACATAAATTTACCTCAAACACTCTTTTATGTTATTAAAGACAGGCTTACTGTGGACTTTGAATGCATCCTCAAAATCACGTTTTCTTTGGCATTGTGTAGCAAACCCCTTATGGACTGCTGTCGCAAATTTGCCTCAAATCACCCACACAAGATGGCTACTTTTACTCATCTAAATGCTTGATATAGATATTTTGACTGTGCTATTTACAACTCAACACTCTCCACCTAATAGGAAATGTGCTTAAAAGCAAAAAAAAAACAGTGATTGTGAGTAGAAATATTAGACTTTCAGCTGTTCCATTCGCTGGTCCTGTATATTACACAATTATTACACACTTTAATACCAGCACATACATCAGTAAAATGTAGATAAAATGGTTGCATTTTTTTGTTAAAATTACCCTTATTCAAAAAAATATATACTGTACAACAAAAACTGACAACAACATTCTAAATTTTCTATTTTTGGGTTTGTTTGTTTTTTATCAATACCTAAAAAAAATGTATATTCTACACACACTTACAATATACTTTCATGACACACCATTCAGTGTTTAGGTGACACACCCGGGAGAGGAGATTTGGGGGGGGGGAAGACTTTGTTTTTCCTATTTCCTCTCAGCGTAATAACTCCACGTCAACATGGTCGTGTCAGAAGTGAGGTCATTCTTGCTGTCCAGGTAAATAATGTCAACCTTCCACAAGAGCCCCGCAGGACCAACACTCATACTTGCTCACACACGGATTCACGCCCTTGCGACCAGCTCTCCAAAAATCCTTCAGTCTGACTCTTTGTGTGTGCTTTCAGTTCATTTCATCAGACCAGACCTTAGCCGGTATGACTTCACATATATATGTGCTTTTCACGTGCACGTACAACACGAACACACTAACGCTATGACCAACACATCTGATCCGCTGAATCTTTACGCCATGCTCTCTGAATCAGCAGTACAATTTCAGCTGACATACTTGTGCACACAATCTGTTGTCCAGACATATAAATCATAAATTCTGTGCAACATACAAGAGTGGAATATGAACATGAAATGGCTAAGAACTACAACCCGTCCAACCTACATCATTCAAGGCTGCTCCCTATGATTACTCGAGCCGCATTTAGCATTGATTCATTGATTTAACAATAGCAGCCACGTGGAAGACGTCATCTTTCTCCTATTCTTCTACAGCACTGTTGTTAATATTGTAGCTATTATTGGCATGGCAATGCAATTGTATCTTGAATAAAACAAACGGGATAAAATAAAGCAAAATGCACAGAATACTATCCATTTCGAGGTGTTGAAAAAAAATATGTAAACACATTTCACAAGCATTACAAATTGCATCGTGATTAATTTAGATAATTCTAGGTAAGGACAGGATTATAAATAAATAAATAAAACAACAAAAGGGACAAACTTGTGGAAAGTCAAACAACTGGCAACAACTGGGCTGATGACCTTGCATCCAATGTGTGTTAATACACATGAGCCGGGTCAATAGACAAAATGGAAAAAGGCTCACAGCCAGAGGTTTAGTATTATGTGGCGCAGCGGCGCTCATTCTCAATGGCAGGAAGACAGCAACCTGTACTAATTAGCCACCAAATCTCCTCTCAGTTTCCATTTTGCAGTCGTGGTTATCTAGACGGAAAGCCTTGCTGTACTTAGAAAAGGCAGAATTCTGGAAATCATTCCAGAAATCTCATCACTCCAAAGCAAAAAGTACAACATAGAAATGATTTGTTTTGTTTTTTAACACTTTAAATTTGTTAACTTTAATTGTCTGTTATAAAAATGAACGATGGCCGTAGTTTATTACAGTGCGCCCCCTTATTCAAGCAAGTTCTTAGGTTAGTCTTATTTAATTTTTTGCAATGACATTATTAAGCTTAATCAGATTTTCAAAGCAGAAAAAATCTTTACTAAGCACCCAAGCTAACATTTTCCAAGAATTGGGACGAGTTATTTAGATTACCTCTCAAGCATTAGCAACTCTAACTGGAAATTTGGAAATGTGATTTCTAGGTGGATGAGAGACAGATGCAAAAGTTGTTGTACACTAGCTTTTGGGTACAGGTGTTTGGCACCCATTTTCTAGCAGGTTTTCCTCTCTGCATTTAGCTCTGTCCATCTTTCCATCAACTCTGCAGCTACTCTGTCCCTGCTAAAGAGACGCTATCCTAAAGCCTGATGCTGCCATCACTATGTCACCATGGTAATGCTATATACAGGGAGATGGGTAACACTTGCTTTGTCCCACACACAGTATCTTTGAAGTTTCAACATGTCTGCCAAGAGTGCCTTGTTGTGGCTGTTTCAAAACAAAACAGACTATTGCTTTTATTCAAAAAAGTACTTTATTCTTTATCAAGAAAGGCAGGAACTGACCAACAGCTACGGACCTCTGCAGCTCCCCCAAAGTGAGCGCAGGTCTTTCGGTTTATTTTCTGATTGCATCCTCGCATGACAATGTCAGTTTCCGTAGAAAGCTATGTGTTGCTAGGTTTGCCTTTACTGTCTGCTTCCAAATGGGGGGGCAAGAAACTGCTCACAACTTTGGACGTAGTTTCATAATTTGTTCCTCTTTGGTAATCAAAACCTGGACAGGTCTTTGTGGATAAATTACAAACAGGCTTTCTTTCAGTGATTGTTGTTTTATTGTCATTGGTCTTTAAATTGCCAGATGATCCTAGTTTTGCTGTAATGTTGTCTGGCATATCTTTAAGACCCTCATGGAACGTCTGGTCTTTACTTCTGAACTGTGTTCCTTTGTTATGTTGGTCCATCACAAAAATGTACAAATATTATTAATTAAAGAGGCACAGATTACATTATTCTTTCGCTAGACCAGTCATCAGTTTGTGATCTATTGTGTTTACATCCCAGGTATTCATAGTCTTAAATTGTTTTAAGTATGTCCTAGTTACAAAACATCAAGAAGATCAAGGTCAACGGTAAGTACTTTAACAGCTTCCCTCTAGGAACTGAAGTACTACTGATGGCTGTAATGAAGTTGCTGAAAAGCCTGATAAGCCTAGCTCTGTCCTGCTGAAGTAAACTGAGAAGCACTACTGGGAAGACAACATTTTTCACGTCTAACAAATGAAAGACACCAGCTAATAAAGTGGATTGTTAATTAGGGTACCCAGTCACTCAAACATAGAGGTATTGTTTCCAATGGAGGAGTCTTTTTTTGATTGACAGCCATCCTGGGAGTAAACAATAGCTCAAGCAAAGCTATTAATCTTGTTACACCTTGCAGTGCAATTCATTGTGGTACTTTGCATGTCAAGCATTTTACTGGCTCCTTCCGTCGCTGCTGGATTATAGTGCTGAGTGGAGCCATAAGGGAAAGTCTTCTGTGAGATGGTCCTATAAATCTAAATCTCAGTGGAATAAGGAAGACATAATAAATGTCGGGGCAGAAAATGCCTATGAGGTAAATAAGAAAAAGAAGATCCCATTTTGCAATCCAGTTATGCAGGCTAGTTTGCTGCTGTTAGATCCAACATTGACATCTTTATTGCCTGTTCTGCTTGTCAAAGACGGCGATGTTAAATTCTCATGTAGGTTAGGTCAATGCGAGCCTTTTAATGTTGATAACATGACACATCAAACCAAGCGATGAAATCACAAGCTTATTCTGTCACAGACAAGCAAAAGACAAAACAAGCACAAATAAAATCCTCCACAAAGAAACAAATATGATTTTCACTTACGGATGTGAGCTGTTAAAGCCTTCGCCTCAAATAGCCAGCTTGTCAAATCTATATGGCATAAGTGGGTTAACATCAATTAGCATACCCCGAGGACTCCCCATTGTAATCGTGAGCACTTAAATACTCTATGTTTCATTTCTGAAGGATAGTTTCTACACATTAGTCACGCAGCGATGAGCAGTCGTGGTGGTTTCTCAGGGACTGACTGACTGAACATCACACAGTGAAATAAAGTCGCTTGTTCAAAACAAAGGCATGGATTAATTTAAGATAAGGAACAGCATATTTATCGATGTACATGCTTAAGTTATTTCAATTCCTGTAACTGACCTTGATTTTGTATGTAGTCGTTATTTGAATCATTTGAAAGTGTTGCCATTTTCATGCAAAAGTGTTGATGCATTAGACTTTTAAGGGAATGTCATTGCTGACTTAAGCTTGCATCACCTTAGGCTAAATCATCCATGGTCACATTTGGCCGATGAAAGCTTTCTGACATTGCTAATTTCATGAAAATGATCATTATTATGAAACAAAACAAAAATATATGTAAATTTTAAAATTGTAAGATTCACTTAAAATCCTTGGATGAAAAGAACAGTTTCAGGGTTTCAGTTTTAGACTGGAATTCAGTGTGTATTATCCAACAAAAATGTAGTGGGTAATTTTATTTCTTTATTTTTTTTTATTAACATTTCAAATGATTAAAAAAATGCTATTGAAAAACGAATCAATTGTATAATAGGCTACTTTGGTAAATGTTTTTTGGGAATTTATCACTGCTCTAATGTAAAAACAATGGGGGTAAAAACATTTTAGGTGTTTTTTGACTTTCCAAACATCCCTAATCCCATTTTTTCATTGTGTATAATAACTGTAAGCTATACAATAATGCAAATCACTACCAGACAGGGTAAGCTTAGTATAATGCAACAGACAGCTATACGCTCACTCTCAATAATACAATCTGTTACTGTACTTGTGTTTTTAGTGCTCGGAGGTATGTGATAAAAAGCTCCTTTTATTGGGAATACAGTATTTCAATGTTTAATAAACAAGCGGCAATTTAAAAAGGTAATTATACTAAAAAACATAATGTTTGAATAATGGGTGCTGATAAAAATTTACTTCTTTTAATAAAGCCGGGACTAAAATCTTTAATAGAATCAAAACCCAATGGTCCTGTTTGACACCCAGTATACTAAAGTTTAGCCTAAATGTGTAAGAATCAAAAATATTCACAGCCTACATTAGAATCAGAACCTAAAACGTATCAAGGCTCTTTCTATTATACAATATTCAGCAGTCACTCGTGTATAATTCTCATTCAGTAACCGTCATAAATGCTGTATTATTAGAACGCCCACCTCCATCTTCCAGAGGACTAGAAACCAAACTTTTCCTTTTATGTAAAATAGATTACAATGCTGACTCCATGAATTATTTCACTGATTTGGCGAATTTTTGCTTCCCCCCCTCCCCCCTTCTGAATATGCTATTTCCAAACAGCATTTTTATGGATGTTATATAACTCCGAGGGGCCCCTTTATTCTGAGGTGAGGATAGATTTTCTGAGTGTGGAGGATGGAGATTAGCTTCTAAAATTGCCACCCACTTTGAATAGCAGCGCAACCACCCACTCCACCTCCATCTTAAGACCAACACAAACCCCAGGCCCCCTTGCCTTGAGCATCTGGAAGACGCATTGTTGACTCGCATATATACACGGTGCTCCACGTGGCCACAGCAGGGGGGTTATGTTACAGAAACAAATCTCAGGCAGATCAGAGGAACGTTTACCTCCCTGTGAAATCCCATACAGCGCTGCTTAGCTCAGGGACCTAGGGCGCCTCATCAAAGATTTTACGAGAAAGTTGTCGGCAGACGGGAATTGTACTTGTTGAAACGAAGAAGAAGAAAAAACTCACTCGTTAGCTTTCCTATAGATCAAAACAGCAGGTGCCTGAGGGGAACAGGGGAGCGAGACGACTGAACACATGCAGAAACTACGCCGAATTCGTCCGAGAACGTCTGTAGCCAGAAAACCAAACTGACCATGGGCGATTCATGCTGCTTTCACCTTACAGTCCTCCATGAGCGTGATCGAGGAACTATAACTTAGCTCTCACGTTTAAACCACAGAAAGACGCACGGAAAACATTTCTGCGCACTGAGTGCAGAAAACAGACAGAGGCACATATTCCTTTGGCAAAGTGTGTTTTAGGGTTTCAGGTATCTGACAAAAAAAAGAATCACTTATCTGTGATCACTGGCATGTTTCTGAACTAAAAAAATGTTGTGAAACTCCTCAAAAGCCTCAAAAAAGAATTCAGATTTTAAGAAAATGTTATACTTATTGTGAATAAACTGAAGCGATTGAACGTATTTTTGTAGCAAACTCGAAAGACGAAAACAACGTGAAGCAACGTAGGCCAGTTTAAGGTATCACGCCACAAGACGGTAACCATGGTCACAGTTTCAGCACCTCTAAATTATTGGTCAATCAATCTCCTGCACATCATTTAAGTCCTAACGCCTTATGAAAGTTGAATGATATGGTGAGGCTTTCATTGTTTTAATCTAATAAAGCAGGTAAACTTATTCTGACCTATATTCTTACAGTGCTAAACACTCTTTAGTTGATCTTACAGTTTGAAACTAAATTTAGGAACCTTTTAAGATTGCTCTACAGTCTGAATGATGTTCTGGACAAGCAGTGACGAGCAGAGCCGGAAGAAGCGAGGTCTCAGTCCCCTGCCAGAGGCCCTCTTCACCTTCCTTCTCATCCGCTCTCCTGACTGCTACTGAATGAGCGGAACTGTTAGCACATGTCGTTCATTAGCTCCCCCAGACAGTGGCTGTGCGACGTGTGAGGGAAACCAGAAAAAGAAAAAACAGAAACCCACTCTGATTTTGTTGATAATTTTTCCATCTAACGGTATCTCAGTTCCTGGCAAAGAAACAATCCAACCCTTCAGTCCATCAACAGTGTTCAAACACACAAACAGTCCTTCTGTTAACCGGCACAGATTTCTCTCACAGGTGAATGGGGATTGCCTCTACAGCAGTTCACATAACTTGGCGTCTTTTACCTAAATCAAACAGCATATGTTTTGGCTTACTATGAAAGTACTGGTTAAACCAGATCACTTTCACAGGAAGGTGCACCGACGTCACTCTCTTTCCGTGCATGTGTGAGGAGATGTGGTGAGCGGGGTCCCACGTTTATCTCTCAAAATGTAGGACAGTAAACATCGGTTGGTCATTGCCACAAGTCTTTTTCATAAGCTCTCTGGTTCAGACTCACATTTGCCATTAAAAATCCACTAACGGGATCTACAGCCATGTCACTCAGTGACCCTGCAGTCCCTTAGGTTCAAAACCTTTATATATGCTGTTTACATCTCTAAAGGCCAACTGTTGTGGCTTAAGAACTTCCTGAAATATTTCATTAGGAAGTTCAATATGGTATAGAAACAGAATTTATACAGTAGAAACACATAATAATCATAAAGTAATTCTTTTTTAAGTTGCATGTGAACTAACACATCCTCTAATGTTGTTGGCAGGATGATATTAGGGAAACCTGTGGCTTTAATATTGTAGTGCAGAGGTGTCCAATCCAGGGTAGTGTTAACATTTTCCACACAGTTTAGTCAAATTTGGCTAAATAATGAGATAATTCCAAATGTCTAATAGAGTTGGGCTACTGGTAGATAGCAGATGTGATTGGACAAAGAGTTACCCTCAGATATTTGTGCGGGTTAGGGACCACAGTCGCCCATAAACAGAAAACATCTACAAACATTGGAGACTTCTTTTATGTTATGGGACTCATAACTGCATATTTTAACAGTTGAACAAGGAAAATAAGCCTTAATATTCAATCAGGCACATAACGAAAACTGTTTTAGAACCACAGAACTTATATTCCTTATTTACACACCTGGAGGTAAAGCCAGCCAGAAGCAAGGAAATTAAAATAGACACCTTTTTAGATCCGGAGTTGTTTCATGCAAATATTATTTAATTTTACTTTGGGATAGATTAAGTATTTTGATTGATTAATTTGATTTCAAACATATTGGGAGTCTGCCCTCTAGGTAGTACGGATCAGAGTGGAAGATAACATTTTTACAGGGTCTTACACTTTGACCCATACACACATAGTAATGCCTCAACTTCCAAGTGTGGAAGTTTTATTAAGAGTGATTAATACCAAGAGAAAAGAGGAAAGCTGCCTTTTTTTTAATCACACATCAAATACAAGACATGGTTTCTTTTCTAACAACATCAAACATACACACACCAAATATACTCTGGCTACACATAAAATAATGTTATTTGAATTTTTAGACAGAGAACAGCCGGTGTGCTGTGGATGTGACCGTTTCCCCTTCCTGTTTCCTCCTGCTGAATCTGGAAATGAGTCAGTGCCCATGAGAGTCTCTCTTGCATACACATGCAAAGAAAGAAAGAAAGAAAAAAACGGTACAAACCCCATATGAAAACCTCCCATACCCATGTTAATGCTAAACAAATGCTTTTTGCCTTTTAAATGTTCCAAAATTTGCTTTTGTGTACGAACTCTACAGGGGGACAAAATGAGTCCCTACATGCGTTCTTTTACATTGGTGCATTCATGTTAAGCTCATGGGGCCTTTATTTGAATGTTTATGAACCGTGACAACTGTGTGGGAATTGGTTTTAACCAAAAAGTTGTTTTTTTCTTTCTTTTTACCAGAAACTTTGCAATGCGTATGTGTTTGTTTGTTTGTTTGTTTGTTAGTTCGTCCATTCAGCAGAAAAGTTTTGAAAACACACTCATCGAATAGGCATTATTCTCACAGCTGATAGTACTGCTGGCTGGTATGTGTGTTTGTAATTTCTTCAAAACGTTCTCATATTAACATTGCACTGTATGACATGGCTACGTTCTTAGAACTAAGTAAACAATTAATAAAAAATTATGGCATCCTAGGCCTCAATAAAAAGGAGAACATACATTATAGAATAGATTACAACCGACTAGGGATGCACAGATATAAAAATATGTGCTGATAATTTTGTTGTGGCAAATAACCAATATTCACTGAGTATACTGGTTTATTCTTTTCTTTTGTTTATTATCTTTTGAACATCTTGAAAAAATGGCAACACCACTGACTGACTGACCCATAATTCTGGTTTAACTATCACAATATTTACCAAAGCAAATAGCAAGCAACCCACTTCCCTCCAGATATGCAAACACAAGCAGCAGCAAGATAGAAATAATCTTCATAATCACTAAATTCAGCCGAGATCGATATTTATGCCGATATGTCATGTATTGCTTCAGCCAGCAGTGCTATCAGCAATGACTAAGCCCAGTTCATTGATATGTTCTGCTGTATGCATTATCAACTAAATCTACCTTTAGGCCTTAACAAGCAGATTATTCTTAAATCAAGTGGTCTCTTTCAATCAAAGAGACCAAGTTAATGCTTAGAAGAGCTGAACTTTAAGTAAAAGTGTTTTTCTTCTGTAGCACAAAATCATCTAAGGATTAAACCATTACTGTAACCAGCAACTCCAGAGCCAGCAGGCCCAGCGGCCCGAGAGACTGTCAGGAAGCTGTGATTGTGCGCCAGTGTGTCTTAATGCTAGTCTCCTTCCTTCACGCATGGACAAACCTCAGTGTTTCTAGTTGAACCAGCTGCTGACATGTTGCTATTGGAAGCCCATGAATTAGCCACGTGAACAAATTCTGACAAGCAGTTTACAGTTGGACTGGAAGTTAAGTGAAGCATCACAGACCAGTCAGACAGAGAAATAAAATAAAAGCATTTCAAATTCATATAGACTGACCTGCCTTTCTAGTGAACTCATTAGGACACTCCATAACAGAGACCTCCGAAATAACGTGACGAATCAACTTGCCCTACTACAACACATTTGCAGCACAGGTTTCAAACATAAATGTCCACAATCCGATTTCCACTGAGTATCAAGTTTTTCATGATGGGAATGTACATTTTTTCATCTAGTCAGCCTAATGTATGTAGATAGTTAGATTAAAATCATTATCCACATGCACGTTTAACATAGTGTGTAAAAGAAACTAAGAAACTAATTGTTGCCTTTATTTTAAAATTGAATAAGGTATCCAGTCTACAAATATGAATTGGCATATCTAATCAAAGTTATAAACCAACTGTTAGGAAATGCTCATATTTAAAACAACCATCAGTGTCTTTACATTAATTTAGCTCATAACTCCTGTACTATTTCCTAAATCAGTTTTTATTTGCCAGGCAGCGCCAGGTAGGCAGTAGCGCAAACAGTCTTGCCTAAGGACCCACACTGGATGCTGTGGTGTATTTTGCCATGGGCTGGATTTGAACCCCTGACCTTCCGATTGGAAGTCAGGCAACATACCACTTGAGCTATCCAGTAAAATATAATATATAGTAATATATGCACGTAACTGAAACTAAAGAATTATTATTATTATTATTCGGATGAAAAGTCATAAAATCGGCATTCAGATAGGGAAGTTTGCTTACAGCTCTTTAGGTCTAGTAATTAAATTCAATTATTTAAAGTACGTTTGAGTTAGACATCTACAAAGATAAATAGTGAAACCTCCCGCAAGAAAACTGTAAAAGCTATTCTGGTTATCTATTCCAAGCTGTAACAAATACTTAAATATATCTAAATAAAGAAGCCAAGACCAATAAATATCTGCAATACTAAATTCAGTCTTTTAAAGTCCGATCCTAACACTCTTCCTGCACTTCAGCTCTACAGCGTGCAGATAAAGTCAGGGTCTCCATTAGCAAATAGCAGACATATGATATCTGACCAAACAGATCTGCTGCAGAGAGCACAGCTGAAGGACAATGGAAAGAGACGGAGGGAGGGGGGAAATAATAGGGGGGGTGAGGAGGTGAATCAGCCTTTAGTGGGTTTCCATTTAAATCTATCACAGCTGAAAGAGGAAGAAGACACCTATCAATAACCTCTCACGTCTGCTTTCCTTTAAACATCCTTCCCCCCATTCACTTTGAAAAGAAAGCAAAACGAAATCTTAGGTCGAATGTGGAAAGCGGTGGCGAGGCTCAGGAATATCTCTCTCCTGTTTTCTATCTACATCTGAAAGATGCAGATCCAAATTGTGAGTTTTCTGCCCCCGCCGTAGCATCAAGCCACACTAAAACAGTGGATTATTGACATTCTGTGTGGTGTAAAACGAACATGTAGCATCTTTTGGCCTAGTTACAGTAAGATGAGGCATTAAAAGAGTACCCATTGTCTACTTAGCATTCTAAAATATGAATCAAAGAAAGCCCATCATACAGAAACTTCTCTGATTATCACAAACATTCAAATTTTCTGACTAGTTTAGAAAATAAACAGAAAACAGCATAATTGTGACCAGATGCTGCAAAGCTAACGGCATTCCTTAAGCTTAGGTTGTCATCCAGTGGGCTTCACCTTTACATCCAACGACCATGAGTCCATCACATGACAGTGAGAACGGACAGTTCATGTCAGCACTTTGGTTCTATTTTAAAACAAGCTGAACTTTGCAGGAAAAATGGAATGGAGATGTTTAGTCACTCCCTGTCAGAAAATTTGACTCCCGTGGATATTTTACTGGATGTCACAACCGTGTAGAAATGTTATATTTCTCACATGGGGTACGTTGAAGCTCTTGCTGACATGAGTGTGTGAGTGTAGCGGAAGATGTCCTACAATTCAACTCTACAAGCTAAGACACAATAAAAGATCAAATGGCACTAATTTCAACACATGAAGACATACAGCGAGTTATATCGTGTCAATACCTATGTTCGAAAACCGATTTATATGTAATTCAATAGTAACAATGAAATGGTTTGTTCAACCCATGAGGTGGGACCATGAAAAATATTGGAATCTTTTCCACAAGCAATCGCAAAATCTTCTGTTTTAAAACCAGGTTTCACAAATCACAAAAATTATTTTAAAGAATCTGTAAAACTGTGGAGAAAATCTAAAGTCGAAATCTAAAGGTGGTGCTATTTTTTTGTTTTTCATTTTCATACCACCGAATACACTTCTCATTAGTTTCATCAAAAATAAAACGAGAACATTCCCAGTTAAGGTAGAATATCAGGTTTTAAACAAGAGAGAATTAGCAGCGATACACAGTCTTCACTTTGATGACCAATATCGTGCCGTTTTCCAAATAATTTACACCCAGTTTAGTTTTAACCTATATTTGTAAACTGAAACCTTTTTCTAGGTATACCTTACCCACCTCACTTTACTTCCTAAGCTTATACTAAAGAACTGGCTACAAGTCATTGAAAGCACCTGTGTGTACAAAGTACATTTATATAAAAAATAAATATATGTATATTTTGCAAAAATTACATGTTGACATAAATAAATGTGATTCAGTACGAAAAACTGCTTCTGAGATTTGGTGTTAAGTATCAGAATCTATTGACTGCATCGAGTTACATTACAATGTAAAGTGTAATGCCGTTAAACTGATCAATTTACTTGTGAACCAAACATGTGAACCAAACCAAACATGGAGATCTACTTTCCAGCAGATTTTGGATGCAACCTTTCTCAATCAAATGAACGGCTCATCATCGGGCCTTTTGCCAAACCTGATCCGTCAATTGGTTCAGCAGGGTATGAGCAGGGATCAGGACAGGACAGTAGATCTTACGATCCCTTTTTTAAAGTTTGATCAAGCTTTGATCAAGCCAGGAAACTTGACACAGAAAGGAATGTAATTATTTCCTGTAAGTGGATAGGAAACGCCCCCCCTGGTGGTTACAAACTCAACTGAGTCTCTGCTATGATACAACCATCCATCCATCCATTTTCTGTAAACCCTTGTCCCTATTGGGGTTGGATGGGTCTGCTGGTGTCTATCTCCAGCTTAAAACGGGCAAGAGTCAGGGGTACACCCTGGAACGGTAGCCAGTCTATCACAGGGCAACACAGAGACGTACAGGACAAACAACCACTCAGGACAATTTAGAGTGCCCAATCAGCCCAACAGTCATGTTTTTGGACTGTGGGAGGAAGCCGGAGTACCCGGAGAGAAGTGTATTAGTAATAATAACATCTGTTGGATCTCAATAGTTTACGGCACATGCACAATGTTTTCCTGTGTCTGCCAGGTGTGGATTAGCGTGGGTCTAAATTTGCAAGCCAATTCTATCTTATCTCGTATGCAGATAAGACAGATGTGCAAACCAGATGTTTCAGTCTGATGCAACAGTTTACATCCCTGCTCCATTAGTCTTTTCATTCTCCTAATAAAGAGTAATGCAGCCAGAATTTCACTCAAGAAACCCTCCTGGGCTGTTACCCAGATGCGCTACTGACATCATGTCTTTTTTACCGCAAGCTCCCTTTTTTTTGTTTTTGGTTTTGAGCCTAATAGTATCTAATAGCCGCGCTTCCTCCTTCACTCCTATCGACTAAAGCAAAGAAGTGGAAACTCCGAGATTAAACGGTCACAGTCACAAACCGATGCCAACACAAGTTTCACATCACATTATCTCAAACGGACTCAAACGGACTCTGTAAACACTTCAAACCAAACACTAAAACAAAGCGGCACGGCTCATGTTTTGTTCAAGAGCGGTCCTGTAGCTATTTTTAAAACAAAAAGCAGACGAAAAGGCGCTAAATGGCACTAGGGTTGACGGTGAATGGCAGAGGGTTGACGGTGAATGGCAGCTTTGCCCATATCCCTTCCCTCCTCTCTCCATTAGGCTGTTCAGAACCAGCCGAGCGAACATTACATAGTGTTTGAAACCAAACTTGAAAAGTATCATTCAGAGGTGAATTTGCTCAGGGGAACTGAAAACCACCTCTTTAAAAAAAAAAAAAATATCTCTTTCGTGTGACTTATTAAAACCGAACTCAAATGTATTGTATGGATTTCTGTTCACTCCCCCTGATAACCAAAGGTCTCCAGCAAGGTCGCACATCCAGAACTGAAATGTTTGCACTCTGTGGATAGACATTTTGAAGATTTGCTGGAGATTTTCAACAGTATTATTTCCGAACTTTGACTGAAGGATCTATGACTAGAATCCAGACTAAAATTTTGCATTCTAGCAATGGCTGCATATTTGCTGCCACATTTAGATGCATCCCTTCTCCAAAACAGCTGAATCAATTGACTGGCTCAGTTAAAAAGGCCTCTGCAGAGCCAAATGACCCGCCTTAAGGGAATTAAGCCATTTAATTTATCACACAACTAATAGTTGTCCTAACAACAGATTCTCCAACCTGAGCCGTAGGTCTGCAGCTGCTTCATCAATACAATTTTCTTCTTGGCTGGTTCTCTGATTAATGCTCTCTGATTAATGGTCGACAGCCATGTCTCAACTGTGCTTCACCAAACGTTCTAAGCTTATCAAAGATGTAATTTTTTCCCATTTCAAAACTTTTCAGGTTATCAAATGTACAATAAAGTAAATTTCAGTTTTTGGCTGTAATATAACAACATGTGAAATGGTTAGAGCGATGAGGTGCTTTTGTAATGCATTGTATGACAATAAAATGTGTTTATTAATAACTTAAAGAGATCCCTCCATGTTGAGCGCCTAAGTGGGTATCTGAAAGGTTTTAAAGAAGAAAGATATTTCCAAAAGTAACAAACTAAACTTTCAGTTATGGCTGTGAAAGTGGATAAAATAGTACTTTTGCCACCCCGGCAGGTTGCAGGTTCCATTCCACGTGGCCCCTGTGACAGATCGGCGTGCCCCTAGGCAAGGTACTTCACTCAAAGTTGCTTCAGTACAAAGCGCTGTGTTTGGTCAACTTGATAAGGAAAGCGCTATATATTTTAAGTCCATTTACCAAATTAAATACAATATGAAATTGTTGAAATTAATAAAACACTTTTGTCACAAAACCCTTCTGGAGGTATTTAGCAGGCTTTTATTTCTGTTCAAATAAAAAAAAATTAAACGGGTTATTATCTTCTCTAAAACAAAACGCCGGATTTTAATAGAGCATGGAAAGACTAACCATTACAACAAGTGAAAATTGCAAAGCAATAAAAAGCAACATTCTTTTTTATGCATTTTCCCCGAGAGCTACGATAAAGATCCGTATTTGCATATTCTCACTCCGCGCCACAGAAAACAAAGCAACTTGCCAGAGGTCCAAGAAGTGTTTTAATTATAAATGACTTAATGAAAAGATGCCTTAACTCTCTCAGCTGCTCGTTCAGCCGTGTGTGCCAATGGCGATAAAAAATGTGCTGTTGTCGGTCTCTAAAGTCTTTCCTCAATTCACTTCTTTATTTCTTTCAGGAATGTTCCTTTAACAATCTATTCATTTCACATTACCAGTTGTTTAAAATTGCCCTTTGTTAAGGATGTCCTTCAAATAGTTGGTGTTTTGGCCAGATATCAGCTAACTGGTCATCTTACATTTTTAGGTAAACAGTGGGTCTTCCACATTGACAAAACCTGCTTTTGCTCGTCGTGTTCCAACCGATACGTCGAAACGCTAAAAAGCAGACACTGTTTCACAACGTTGGCCAATAACTGCAGTTACTGACACTGAAACGGTGCAAACGTTTGACAGGCCTGCTTTGCACAAGCTGTTGTCTTTCATAAACTTTTCTTTGGAACAGTGTTGTCACCTGACTTGCACATTTGCACCAAAATAAGGGAAGTTCAATGACACAAAAGTAACTAACACACATGAAAGTCACGTAGCTTCTTTGGCCAACCACATTTCGTTGAACAGGAACAACTAACTGCTTTAACCAAATATAAATTTCTCTGGTTGGACTTGCTTAATGTCACAAATGTATTAAAAATAAAGTTGTTTCATTTACAACAAACCTCAAGTGAAACATGGCCACGTTTTTAAAGTACGTGTATCTATAAAGTTGCTTCCATGATCAATAGTGCATGTATATTGGGATCAAGGATGCGGATTTCAATGTTAATACATCCACTAGAAAATGGTATGGAATTTTTGTCATTAATTCACTTTAAAAATGTATTGCTTGTTCATACTTCGACTAACTTTCCAGATATGTAGTGTCTGTCTTCTGCTCATTGAAGATAATTATTAGTTTGATTATTAAACTAATAAAAGAGTGGAAACCCACCCTAGCATGCCAAAGTAGATTAACCTCCATAAAAATGTAGCTTATCTTAAAATAGAGTATTATTTTATTAGGTCTTTGTTGTGACAACTGAGTTTTATCAATGTTTTATAAAACAGTGATGCAAGATTTAACGTTGCTTTGAACCCTTATTCTTCAGTACAGAATTATAATATTCAGTTTTGGGCACATAAAAAGTTCTATGTTTTGAACAAGCCGTTCATAACTGCAGTCCAGATTCCCTTAGGTGCAAAGTTGATAAAAGCTCTAAAGCAATTAATGGATAGCAAGTCAAGATATTTTAGTTTGTGTTTTGTTTTTTCAACCAAAAATCCAGTTGCCAAATTGCTACATTTGCCACATATATGGAAAAAGAGGCGTATGCTTCTTGAAAGCTTCTATTAGTCCCTTTTTGCATCTAAACAGACAACCTTTTAAAATCTAGTCCCTGCCATATTTTAAATAAAGTCACACGCATAAACCCAGAGAACCAGCATGTTTCTATACCCTCAATTACCTCTTAAGTTTAAATAAGAAATACAGTAGGAAAATGTTTTCATTAGTGATGATGCAAAAGACACCAAAAAGCTATTTCGTTTGTTTTTTGTTCTTTTTTGAATGCCATCCTTTTTTAACATACATATTTAAAGCTATGAATACAAGACACTGTTGTGCCCAACCATGTGCATCGGAGAATCCTGCAGCATGTTATCTTAGGTAAAGCCTGCAGTTTCTAATTAAACCTCTTGGGAATATCTTGTGGCCGGCGTCCGGACAGTCAAGAGAGCCGCAGACACCTTCGCAGCCCTGCAAACTAAGGATAAGAGCTCTTTACAACTAATGAACCAGAGGCCCCACTTTTAAATCCTTGTAAAGCCAGCATGCTTAGCCGTTTTCGCTTTAATGAAAGGAAGCGATTGAACTGCTGGGTCATGCTGTTGCTTTTTCAGCTTTCAAATAAGAATTCAGGTGATGACATTATGGCGTGACATGACGTCAGACAGTGTCTAAAGGTAGAAATAAGAAAAACTAAATGTCACTGATAAATAAAAATGACACTATAGCACTATAGGAAGCCAGAATTACATGGATGTTTGCAAAACAAGCATAGAGTATACATTTTAATGTATCAACACTGTAATATTAACTCTACATTATAGGAAAAAAACAGCCTTTTCACCTATAAATAATTTAAACATGGTTTTCTGCTTCTGCAAAACAGTGAGGGTCTACATATTAGCTTATTTGATTTATTCATTGCATCTTAAGGGACAGCTGGCATGCACGGCGGGGAAGAATGTGGCCTTCGAATACCGAAAAAACAAGCCAAAATGTCAGTGTATGACTGCCGGCTACTGCGATCCCTACCTTGCCAAAGTTCCTGACATCAAAAAGGTCAAAAGCGTCGAAGAGTTCACTCTTCTTCATTCCAAATGAGTCGCTGCACGCCAACAGGAAGGTCCGGATATTCTTCAGGCACAGGAACTGGATTTAAAAGGGGGAAAAAATGGTCAACTTCTGTGTTGCTCACAATCAACAAAGGACTTGAATGGCATTAATAAATTGTCTGGTCCATTATTATGCTATTATATCCCATACTCTTTTCTAAAGGATATTCACATATGGTAGAGCTGCTCTTCTGGTTCGGCTGTAAGTTTCAATCTGATTGTCTAATCAGACAAATGTATATGAAGACACTGCCTTTAGATCTTAGATTATGGTTCATACGCAACTTGAGAGCATCTTATTTTATCAAAATATGTTTTATTGCTATACCAGGGCACTGCAGTGTTGCGTTAATATAAGTGTAGTCTAAAAACTTCTTACAACTTCTTACAAATTTCTTACATGACCCCCCAATTTCAAGATCCAAAGCAGAAAACATCAGATCCAAATTATCTTGATTTCTGACTATTTTTCATAGTTAGAAATACTGTAGTGTTGGCTTTAACAAAGCAGCGTAAAGTTTGTAAGTAATAGAATATTTGCTTAGCAGGTAACCAGACTTTGGGGTATTTATTCACTAGGCTTGATCTGTGACCATGTCTGCAAATGCACCACAATAAAGCAGTGGTGATAAAAACATCTTCAAATATAATATATAGTAATTGCAAACTTAAGTAAAAAACTCTGTGTCACTAAGTATCATTTTTCTTCCCTAACTGCTGTCAGAAAAGTTGACATCTAAAGAGACATCTCTGGGATTATAGAATATAAATATAGAAATACCTTTTCAGTGCAAGTACTGCGTGACAGCTTGGACATCACCATACCATATTTTACTGACTATAAGGTGCACTTTTAAGACTTCAATTTTCTCACAAATTGTCTGTACGCCCTATAATTGGTGCACCTTATGTGTGCACTGAGTTAGAAAATCTGAAAAAATGTTGTTGTGCAACGTTGGTAAAGTGCTCCGTTTGATTTGACGTTTTGACCATTTCTTTGGCGTGATTTTCGTGCCATCAGGTTTGAGCGCAGTGATACTCATTTGAGAGTTCAGATCTATCTGAAGGAACAGCTACAATCTCTGCTCGCAAACTTTTTCATCCAATCAAAGCATGTCTGGAAAATACTACGTTTACTTTAAGACATGTTTCAAAGACAAGTTTGAGTTGTGAGCAAGCAGAAATTGATTCAAGCAAGCAAAGTGAGCCGAGCGAGCAGTGTGTCAAAGTCGAGTGCCTGTCTGAGCAGCTTCGCACAAGCATTCGTGAGATTCGTGCTTAAAAGTATTGTTCCTTCAGCAGATCTGAGCTTTCAAATGCGTATCCCTGCGCTCAACCTGGTGGCACGAAAATCACGCCATAGAAATGGGACATTTAAGTGAAGTTGCATTTAGCATGCTCCCTATAACAAGGTTATAAACTAATTGAGACGGCGCCTAATAATCCAGTGCGCCTTATACTGCAAACGATAAGGCAATCAAAACTCTAAAGGAGATCTTGAGCGTTGTTTGGCTATAGCGGAATGCACACCGTTACCACAAACTGTATTTTATCATTGGAGGAGAACAATGATAAAATAAATGACTGATTTATAATGTTTGAAAAGAATAGTGTTAAAACTGATAGCGTGGTTATTTTAGCTCATATATCAAGATTTTTTTAGAGGTACATTGGAATATAGTTTGCTTGAGCTGTTCAGTTCAACATTTAACAATTTAATGTATATGAAGTAATAAGCTAGTCTTCAAGTATAATAATTAGTTTGTGTTTAAGAGGAATATTCACCCAACCCAATAAAAATACGCAGTAACAAAAGTATTGCTAAAATAAAACCATGTTAAGACTTTTGTCTTAACATGGTTACTGTAAAATCACTGCAACAACATTCTACAGTCATTTTCAAATCTGATCTGCTTGTAAAGGAAACACAAGTTACTTTTTTATTAGTCTGATTTGATGTCCTATAAGTTCCTCGTGTACAGTTTTATTATAAATGTAGTCACAGTTCATCATTTAAGTTAAGCTGGTTAAATGACTCCTCTGCAACCTAAAACTATAACTAAAAACCCTGCTGAGAGCCAGCCGTGTTAAACCACATCATGTGCCACAGCGTCAGTACTAAAACCAAGCAAACACATGCATAAATCCACATTTTCTGAACTGATTCACACTCTTCAGTAGTAGTTCAGAGTTGCAGGCCGGGTTAACTGGAATGTAGAAACATAGTGTTGTTTGTCCAACATGCAACATCTGTGATTTCCTGGGAACTAAAAGACAGAAGTGCGGCTCTGCTTAAAGATCAGTTTGAGGGGAGTGATGTTTTGGGCCCCTTTGCTGTCTGCTGGGTCCGGCCTTTGACAGATGACTTCATCTTTGGGTGTAACCATTCTGCTGTCCTGGTTTCGCCCATGCCCGACATCTTCACATTCAACAGTCTTTTAAACTTTGCTCTAATAAAACAGAGTATTTCAGGGAGCAAAGAAAGGAGCATGTTGGTGGAAAGTCGAACAACTTATCAGGTTTAGTTTAATGGCTGTGACTCCACGAGGAACCCCTTCATTTTTTTTCTGGCACTCAACTTGACCCAAAAAGACATCCGTATAAAAAAAAAAGACAGATATCTCAGTGAGGACTTGCAGTTCTGGCCACCTCTCACGGTTTTAGTGCAGATATAATTTTCCATTCGATTAAAAGCTGAAAAAGTTCGGTTCAAAATTAGCTGCTTCAAAATGTGGTTAGGGACTACATTCAGAGTCCAGGGGCTTTTAGACAGGTCTTAGTATTTGAGGGAATATACCACACATCTCTAATATTTCTGTCCCTCTACCTTCATAAAAACCCTTAGAAAGTTCAGTCTGCATGACGTTTTTATTTATAATTTCTCTCCAATTAGCCTCGATCTAGTGACAGTTCTTTAGGATACTCTTCTTTTGTTTCTTCCTTGGCAAATAAGGCTTCCAGGAAATAGATTTCATTGGCAATTTCCTGTTTCTCAAGCAAGAGCCCATGCTGAGGTGTCCATATTTAGAGAACCGATTTGGTTAAGGTTCAGACGAAAAGTAAGTCAGCAAATGTGTCATCCAGGAAACAGCCACGCCTGCTTTATTATAAATTTTTATTTTTTTATATAATAACTGACAAATATATGTCCAGGCATCTAATGTAAAATACTTCCCTAAAAAACTGAATTACTTTTACAGATGGCCTCACATAACGGATAGAATCCCTCAGCCACGCAGATCCAGATAAGAGTGAATCAGCAAACAAAAGTCAAGCTGCTATTATTGAATGTTTACACTTTGCAAACATCACTTTCTTTTATCAGACAAGCACATCTTGTCTGCCCGGAGCCTTTGGAGTGTCCCAGAGGACCCCGGTATATTATCTGAGGGAAGCAGCTTCCCACTGCCCATATGAAAGACAGCGTGTCAACTGCAGGGAACTGAAGACTGAAGAGGGGGAATCGTGTTAAAAAAGGGATGTTGCAGCGTGAGGCAACCCTCTGACTGTTCCTCATGCAGCTTTCGTTTTGACATGACTGACTCTCTGGGGCTCAGCAGCTGAATGGCTGAGTAAGTAATACGCATGTGTCTTAATGCACTGTTGGTACAAACCAAATTAGCCTGAAGTAGAATACAATTTTAATTTTGTTCTGTTCAGATTTATTATTTTCAGGTGTTAAAGTGTACTACACTATATGTATATATATATATATATATATATATATATATATATATATATATATATATATATATATATATATATATATATATATATATATATATATATATATATATATATATATATATATATAT
>JAVLVB010000194.1:998906-1025246 GCA_032876305.1 Orestias chungarensis
TTATTTAAGTTTTTCTATAGTTATGCTGCTATAGGCTTAGACTGCTGGAGGACAATCTGACCACTTCTCTCTCTGCTACTTTCTTCCTTTGTCCAATCTACTTAGTTACCGTTATTTCAACCTTGTTAACCTTTTGTTTTCTCTTAGTGTTCTTCTCTCCATAGTAACCACACCTGGCCTGGCGTTCTGTTAGCTGAGATAGCTTCTTGGATGAGAACATGGGCTGAGATGCTTCCAGTGACGTTCTACAACTGCTGCTATAAACTCTTTTATTTCAGTATCCTGTGCTTCTAATTTAGCTTTCTGTCTTTTCAAACCCCCAGTCGGTCGTTGCAGATGGCTGCTTGTACTGAGCCTGGTTCTGCTGGAGGTTTCTTCCTGTTAAAGGGGAGTTTTTCCTCTCCACTGTCGCTACATGCATGTTCAGTATGAGGGATTGCTGTAAAGTCAACGACAACACAAGCCATTGTTTCTGCCTGCTGATTCCAGAGGAGTGAATGGTGCTAGTCAATGACTCGATGCAATCTGCTGGGGTTCCTTAGATTGGAAACTTTTTCAAATTGATTTGTTAAAATGTATCCTTGATTTTAATCGATTTTTTGTAAAGGGCCTTGAGACGACACCTGTTGTAAATTGGCGCTATATAAATAAACTGATTCTTGATTCTTGATTCTTACCTACCCATTAGATGTAGAAATATAATGGTAGCTTCATATTCCAATGAGAATAGTATGCAAATTGGCCTTCTTTATACAAAAGGACATCCCTGAGACCCGAAACAGGTCGTTTTTGAAACCAATATCCTGCTGTACTAGATTGAGACAGACATTCTCCACACTTACTCATCTAAAAGGCGGGAATACAGAGTTAAAAAATGAGGAATCGGCACTGCCTGATTAATAATGTTATGGGATCAAAGCATCTGCGGTAGAAGGATGTCAGAAAGGTTTGCCAAGTGTGGCTAATTAGCAGCAGTAGCAGCCAGCAGCCGTGCTGATCTAAAGTTTTCTATCTGACATGTTCTCCATGATTTTCATGGAGAACTTTTCTTTTCCACAGCCTTGATGTTATTTAGAAAGAAGGGGAAAGGACTGTAGTCCTGCCAGGGCCCCAGCTCTGAACAAGGATGAGGGAGTGATTAGCATATTAGGTCTGAAAGCTAAATCTAAAATCATCATTAACAAGGTATTATTGATTATAAACATGTGATCTGTAGAGGCAACTATCAAAGATGTGATGTTACCCATGGAAGACTTTTTCCCATGCTGAATAAACTTAAATCACATATGGTAAATGTTTTCCATGACCAGCTGTACTGACATTAAAATGAGCAATGAGTGGAAGACGTGAGAATGACAGCTTGGGTCGTCTTGGCATTTAATGGTCTGGTTTCTCCATCAGCACTTTTTCTACCTTAAGATGGACGAAGGTACCGACTTGATCCCCTTTATTCATGTTCATCCCATGTCCTGTCTCTAAAGCAAGAAGGAAACCTCCCCCATAACGCCAATAAATGTCCCAGGAGCCATTTTCTTCCATTAAATCTCGAATTTAACCCCAGTGACCCTCAACATATACACAAAGCTTCCATCCCTCCCCCACCAATATACGGGATTGTATTAGTAGTACTGCATGAGATGTGAATTCTCCAAGCAATGCCAACACAGGTCAAGCTGTCTGACTGATCTGTGGGTTAGTATGTGTTTCAAAAGGAAGATTAGGGGGAAATTAGTTTGGAGAGAAAGTGGATAATTGACTATCACTGAGACCAGCACTAAAATGGTGTAAAACAGCCAAGAGGGAGAAAGCCAAGCTTGTGAGCAAGCAGCATCCTCCTCTCTCTCCTCCCCCCTTCTGTTATATTAGATGGCCTACCTCTTGAAAAATTGTGTTAAAGGAGTGTGAATAATGTTTTTGTGCTAAATGACAAAGACAGGTCAAGTGCTGGCTAACCTCTATAAGTATGTTATGTGTGTGGATGCACACTTGATGTTCACTGGGACAGATTGAGGTTTGAGAAGGGTAAAGGAATACAAATGGATTTAACTACTGTGTTCCTATTTATATCTAGTGGCACCATGACTTTCCCTTGTCCTCTTCAATTGTAAAGCTATATTATGTTCCACCGAAATATAAAACGTGTAACAAGTGTGTAACCGTATCAAACCCTCACGGTATAGATACAACTTAAAGCTATGCAATCAAGCAATTACCTAAAGCACTCAAATTAATGCAGTAATAGCTGGTAGGAATGAGACTGTGGAATGTTGTTTTGCTTACTTTATACGAGAGGATGTGTTTGCATTTTGTTTTTATCCCATTTACAATTTACAATTTACAATTGAATTAAAAGAATTAAAAGAAACACAATTATGAGAAAAAATGAATGCCTTGTTTTTTTTTTTATATTTTCCAATTTAAGAAATATTTAGAATTATTAGAAAAAAATTTGCTCTAAAAAATAAAATATATTAAAAAAAGATGTCAATACCATAAAGAGCCTGTTTAGCAACAATAAGCAAATATCATTCTTTAGTCGTCGTCAGAACATTCACGAGAAATTCTGTACAGGGGCTACAAATGGTCCCCAATTTGATTTATAGTACCTATTTGTGGAAGCATTAATTGTAATCCCAATAAACTAAACTTTATAGCTTAATACAATTCAGTTAAGGCCAAAATGATTAAAATTAACATTTAACATTTTTTGGTTTGTTTTAAACAACAGAACATCTTTACAGTTTTTTTTGGTTTCTTTTTTACCTAAGATAGAGCAAAATTGTTATCAGACATAATTTTCTTATCTGTAATAGTATGAAGTGAAAATACATTGAGCTTTTGGAAAAATAAAGAAACCCATAAAGCAACAACTACCCCCCTCAAAAGCAAGGGTAATTTCTTCTTCCTCTCGGGTTTCTTTGAGGTTTTATTTTACTGAGAAAGAAGGTAAACTAAACCTACCAATTGGCATTTGCTTTTTTTTACTGTACCAGAACCAAACTGTGACATAAAAACCAAGGTACAGACACAACCATCGCTTAGGTGTCTTGTTACACCTCTAAATTAAAAAAAAACAGCGTATGCAAAAAATAGGTATGTCCTTGTCCTCATTCCCTATACTTTACAAAGCAGGCATCATATCGTGGCTGTCCGTGCTTACTGCCCGGATTTTGACATTTTCTTATTCCACATCGAAGCGCCTTTCCGTTTCTGGACAGACGGCAGACTTGTTCCGAAAAAGGACACCGCATGTCTGAATGACCCAGCTGGAAGAGTCGTGAACTTCATAATCTCCGGAACGCCACACGGCCTTATCCGTGTCTATTCTGGGTCCAGGCACAGAGATATATGGGCCTCATTCACTCACAAGGTACCATGTAGGCCAGAGGCGGTTTAGTTGGCCATCTCTCCTTTGTCAGAGTTTATTGGGGGTCCAACAGCAAAAAGCTGCAGACAAATACTGCTAATGAAGGTGCAATTTTGTTAGAATATATTTTCATCTTGTGTCTAGTATTTTAGTAAATCTTAGGTATAAATGAATAAGAAAAAAAACAGAACGAAATTTAATAGACCCTACACTTTCTAACAGTAATGTGTAAATGCTCATAACCATAACGTATGTTGATGCTTTCCTCTAAAGTGTATTTTGGAACCTCAAGAGCACTCAGCGGCGACTAACTAAAATTGATTAACGACACACCAATCCACGTCTAAAAATCTCTAACAAAATTAGCTCGTGCATAAACTACAATCTGTGAAATGCGGTGTTGTGAACTAGATGGCAGCGGTTCAGGGCTGTCAGTTGTTCAAGAACAACTACAGACGCAATACGGCTCCATCCGTGTTAGCGTACGGAAAACGCTGATCGCGCTTAACTTGTGGTGACGCGGTGGAACTAAGTAGTGTTAGTGCATCTTTGCCATGCCGGAATCATGGGAGAGACAAGTACAGGCGCGCGGCACGCATGGCTGCCGTAACGCGGCGTTTACACAGTGACAGGTGCAATCCTTTCCACGCACTGAATCAAGAGGGCAGCGATTGCTGCTGCGGCCCTGACAGCCTGCGCTCTACACGTGTCTACTGCATACCAATGGCCTGCAGTGCATAGTCTGCATACAGTACACTGTAGGGGGAGAAGAATCAGTATGAGCTTTGGTAACTGAAGTCTGACCATGAATACTTAGCAGGCCTTCTTGATCCAGCGCAGGCGTACCAGGAGAGCAGCAAATGTAAGCACCGGGAAGAAGGCTTTTTAAGATTTTATGACATCCTAGAAGCAAAATGGGTGAACCGGTAACTACTATAGAGCTTTGTAAAGCACAACTACACATTACACATAGTCAGAAGACCTGAATGCATGAAGCTCTATGGAATCATTTCTGTTAAATTCTGAAAATTAGGCTTTGATTTCTATGCAGGCTCTTTTGAAACACGATTGGGTAATAATAGGATAATATCGGGTCAAATTCAAAAATACTAGTTGAAGAAAATAAATCAAATTGATCTAGATCAGGGGTGTTCAATACGTCGATCGGGACCGACAGGTCGATCGCGAGAGGAGCGCCGGTCTATCGCATGGCATTAAAGGAAGTGGATGACCGCATCCATCCTTCCATTTGTCTTTTGAATCACATACTAGGCAGCAGACTGATGCACGCAAACACACGCTAACTCTAGCAAACTACAGTGTTGCATAAAGAGTCTCCCTGTCCCTCTTAGCAGAGGCGGAGCTAGAAGAGTTAGAGGCCGGGGTAGCACCAAACCTCCCTGAAATGTACATATGGTTACGTCTACGTATTTATGGATACATATATGTTTTTATGGATACGTATATGTATTTATGGATACGTCTACGTATTTATGGATACATATATGTTTTTATGGATACGTATATGTATTTATGGATACGTATATGTATTTATGGATACGTATATGTATTTATGGATACGAATATGTATTTAGAGACTTATGCGCGTCTGCTTGTGCTTGGGGAGAAACACACATTCTACAGTGTGTTAATGCAGTTATGCAAGACAAACAAATAAGTGTTATAGATTAAATTTAATCTCAATAAAATATACTTCATCCTAAAAAGACAAAATATACATTAACAATGATTTAAATAATATAGAATAACTAAGCGTTGTGCTTTTTTTGGTGGGTGGATTGGTAGATGGATCCCTTAGGAATGGTCATCTTTCAGGTTGCTCGTAAGCTCGAAAAGTGTGCGCACCCCTAATCTAGATTATCTAAAACATTGAAGTACACAAGCAACGTATCGGGTACAGGATATGGCATCCTGTGTGAACATCTTCTTAAAGCTGTTGAAGAGACATCAGAATAGGCAGACATCATTATCAGAGCTTTAACGCAAACAAAACAACCGGGATCCGAAAAGTAACGCAAAACAAGAATATAAATTATCTCAAAACTTCCCTAGTTTAAATTAGAAAGGAAACACAATGAAAACATGAGCAGAAGCAGAACTGACTGCTGTAGAGAGTCTGTGATCAACATATGTGTGTATATATATATATATATATATATATATATATATATATATATATATATATATATATATATATATATATATATATATATTAGAAACAGGGTTTCAGAAAAATGGGATGTCACATATGTCAACAGAGGTGCATAGGACAGAGATAGGAAAGGAAAATGAACAAACGTCCTGATCATGATGGAAGTTCGCAGTTTTTTTTTGTTTTTGCAAGACCTACTTTGTTGTTGAGTTCAACTCTAAATCCGTTTTAAAAGGTCGAATTTCCTTTATAAAATCAGAAAACCGTGAGATGTCTTGCACACAATTTCTTTAACAAAATGACTATATGCAGAAACATTGTCAAGTGTAGTTTAATATTTAATATCTATATGTAATAACAGTTTATCGATTTCAAACACAAGTTTTACATTTGTTTTTAAATCACCGCTATTTAGATTGTATTTTTTACAAAGCCCTTTCTGGCTTCCTGGGCCTCATAGGACTTTCTTCCTTAAATTAAACTCAAAAAGCAAATGAAATCATCTCCTCTTTGTCTATGTCATCCTCCCACACGCTCGCTAACTTTTGTCTCGGGCAAGAGAATGACAAGCGAGCCTCGGAGCCTTTGAAGCCTACAATACGGAGCGGAGCGCTCGCTCTGTGAAACCAGCTTTTCTCTTCTTATTTTCACATCGCCAAACCTCGGCCTCAGTTTGATAAAATACACGTAGCCCGCTGTATAGTACAGAACATTTGAAATACAGGTTCTTTGGCTTTTAAGGGTAAATAGAAGGTTGACCTGAATGCACATATTTGCAGCAAACGTGTAATAAAGTAAACAAGAAACAAAAAAATTATTTCTTTAATGGAGCTGAATCTAGAGGACTAAAAACACTGTCTTAAGAAAATATATATTTTTTGGCTTTAGTGCAACTACGAAAGAGAACTGCATCATATCTTTTGAGGTTTTCAAGTCGCAGCTGTGGTGTAATTTGTGCACGGTATTGCAACGCGTGTGTCATTAGTTGCTATCATTAACACAGTGTGTTGCTTGGCGCTCGTTTTGAAACCTGGATCTAACTCACTCACTTTCACTTTCCACAAAAATGCAGAAATCTTCATCCTCGCCGCCTCACTAGAGCAAAGAGCACAGGTTGATATTGTGTGTCGCCTGTGTGCTTAAAGTCTTGGCGCTTTGGTCTGAATTTGATTGGGGGTTTGTTTGAGTCTCACTTCCTTCCTGTATTCCATTTCCTGATTTCCTGTTCTTGTTGAACCCTCGAAGCTGCACTGCTTGTGAGGCTGAGGGGGGTTCGCGTCAGTGCTGTCCCCCTTTTTTCCTGTCGTGGAAAAAGTAGGTACCTGTGACGTTAAGAAGAAATTCCACTCTAACCAACCCAAAAAAGCTAATTTTTTTGCCCTTACAAACTCCTTGTGATGCTTACATCTCTTTAATTTGTCATATTGGTTGTTTTTGTAAGAATTGCTATATTTGACAGGCCCCTATTTTGCATTATTATGATCTAAACACATTCAGATAATATTCCTTTTCTTGCTAAAATAAAAAAGGCAACCCATATAAGAATTTATGCGTTTTGACCATGTTCTCTGCTCGTTGCACCCTGACAAGCATTCCTCGATTCCTCTTAAAGTTGAACCCCTGTTTTCGGCCCCGCTGCAACAAAAAGCAACTACTGATTATGTGGCGTTTTTTTGTTTTGTTTTTTTCGCTGCCAGCAAAGCAAGGGCCTGCGCATGCTGTGGTCGGGCTTTGTCTAGACTTTGTAATTGGCTCATAACAGCACTGTAAAGTTCTGATCAAAGAGGACAAATGAGGAGTCTGCTTAAGCCTCTAACTAGAACCTGAAGCTCTTTGGTGCAAACCATGTTAACACAATGTCAGGAATTTGTAAACGTTGCATGCGTTATTCAGTCAGATATTAAGCATGTTATGTATTTTCATAGATAAGATAGCTGCAGCAGATTCAGTTCCCCTTGATGCATTTGGAGGTGAACTAACTCTGCCCATCGCTCTACATCCTCCGTCCAAATGGTGAAACACGATGGTGGCCCAATAATGCTGCGGATGCGCTTCTCTTTTGTAGGAATAAGGAAGTTGCCAGAATTAAGTTGAATGGCATACTTTTTTCCATTTTTCTTTTCTTTCTCGAGACCTTTGAGGGTCATACGTCATGTTTCTCTTAACCTTAGGCTAATACGTGACGCTCTATCAAGGGAAATCCAATGAAAAAATGACATTGAAGTTTGCAGCTTTGAATACTTTTGCAAGGCACTGTACAAAACAGATCTCTCTGGTTGATTAAAAAATATAAAAAAGCGTATTTCTCCAAACACACAGGTCTTTAATCCCAATAAACGCAAGAATGAGAAATCGTAGCATTCCACATGTTAACTCTCCAGAGCTTCTGATGCATTGTACTTTAATTAAGCAGCCCACCCCAGCGAAGCATACAAAAACCCCTCCAGGTCCCTTAATGTCCTCTGAGTTGCCACAGTGGAGGGGCTAGACAGACTCTTTTTGTTCACTGCCTTTGTCTTTTCCTTCTCACAGGTCCCACGGGTGAGGCCGGCGTAGCGTCCCATTTGTTATTATCGGCCAATGATGAAGTAGCTGCCACAGCCCTCATGCATAATGCAGGACAAAAAGGGAAGTAACTCCTCCCCCAGTTATGTAAATCTAACTTATTCCGTAAGACCACCAATTTTATCCCCCACCCTACAATGATCTCCTCGCTGGAGGAGTCGGTATCCATCATCGAGGCATCGGGCCTGTGTGGGGTAATCTTAATCTACTGAGCCACTGACACACATGTAACTTAAGAGCAGATGTAAAATGTTATTAGAAATCCTCCAAAGTAACTGTAAAATGTATACGTCGTATAAAAGAATCTGATTGCTTTCAGACGCTGTCTATAAGAAGACGATATATGACATCACTATCAGCAAAAAAACCTATATGTCCTATTTTTAAATCTATTGAAAAGTTCTTGAGGTTTCTACTGCACCAGATGAGCGGTTTATAGGTTATGTTAAGCATCCAGAGAGAGATGGATAAACTCACAGTAGACTTTCGCCTTCCTAAAACAAAAAACATTTTAAAAAAAGGATACAGCGGTTTATGCACCAGCGTTTCATCTTTGACACCTAGATCCATCACAATGTTTCATTTGAGGGTTTTATTATAAAGAGATAAAGGATCATTTCTAGTGGAAGTGGAGGTTGGAGGCCACGCATGATCTTCCCGTTTGCTCGCTGAGAGTGGAAGAAATGTCTATTAGGATTAAAATTGTGTTTGGATATCTCGTTGTTTGAAAATTACACTTTGAAAATGTACCTTGTATTATTGGAAATGTTATTTGTTGGACAGGAAGATTGGAGTTTGAGGAAACAAGACAATGGTTGATTTAGCAGTTTCACTGCTTAACAAACAACTGCCTTAGTAGTGAGTGGGAGAACCGAACACTTCTCATCCAACTAGCGGACATTAGCCGGTTCAAACACACTCGTGGGATAGGAACCTGTTCTTCAACGATCAGTCTGGTTTGAAAATCACGCTCCACTATTGTTCACTAGGATTGAGGTCAGGATTGCAAACATGGCATAGATGTAGAAACTATGTAGTCGTATCAACCTTTTTTTAATGGCCATTTTGAAGTTTTGCATTAAATCCGAAATCACTTCCCGAATTCAAAAACCACCTTGCTCGCCCGAGGTTGTGGTGTGGCGAACTGATTCTATTGTTTGTTATAACTGTAGAGCTGACAAACTTGCGCTATTCTGGTTGTTTCTCTTCAAACCTGTAGATAAAACCATGCCTTTTTTTCTCTTGTTTGCGAGTTTTAGGAAGTTTGTTCGAAATTCGCATTGCTGTTAGACGGAAACACAGCTCTGTGACGATGGGCATGGACATCTCGGATAACAGATTTCAGTCCATAGGAATAGGTTTGCTAAGAGTTGCATAATTTCATATTGATTGTCTCTGAATTTTCACCAAAAGCTCTTTGCCATTGGCAAAAAAGGAGTTGGCATAATTTGAAAGTAAATGAACAGGCTTTCCCACTGGTAAAAGATTAATTGCTCGACGTTTTGTCACAACAAAGAAATTGTCCAGAATGGAAATGCCTTATGTTCCATTCCTAAGTACTGGTTTCACTTAGGAGGATTACTGGTCGACGACTGCCTCCTGCCAGCTTCAACTCCTGGGTCCATCTAGCCTAGCAACTACATGAAGACACAACAAGCGTAATCTCCTACAGGTAAGAGATTATTAGCTTGTATTGTTTCAACAGGAACCTCTCTTTAAAAAAAAAACTGAACTTTGCCTTTAATTCTATGCCATCATGGCATGTATGAAACCAAGTCTACATATAAGCAACCCATCTTAGGCCTAGATAGGCCTCATACATTCAGCTCTGTTCATAAACCACACAACCAGAGACGATTCTGCTGCATTTCCTTTTGTTACGGTTGACACGAAACACCAACTCTCTCTTTATTGGCGCAGATAAAGCCTGTGTGATACCTTTGACATTACCCCCAAATGGGCTCCAATCTAGTTTTGACTGAGATCTCAGAGTGAACATTCTCAGATAGACTGACATACGCTGGCCGGCAATGACATTTAAAACCTCTGTGCGATCTTAAATTGCCCACTCACCCAGCAGGCCAGAGTCAAATAGCAGCCACCCAATTAGATTGTGAACGACGGTGCCGCTGTGCTGCCGAGGGTAAAGAGCGCCTTTCCAGGAAACGAGCCCGATGCACCTCTCGATCTAACATACGATACTGCATATCACACTACTGTATTCATGATCTAATAAGATGATTAGAATAATCGTTTGGACTGTACGTCTGTAAATCACAAAGCAACTGTAGTCCGAGTGCATGTGCATGTGCGTGTGTGTGTGTTCTGGTACAGGGTAAAACTCCCACAGCAGGTCTGGAGGCCCAGCAGGTGAGTGTCTACTGCACTGTGTGCTGTCGCCGAGCCAGGCGGACAGATTCACAGTTAGAAAGGCGAATGTTAATCAGGTCCTGGCTCAAGCTGTCCAGATATTGAGGCAGATGGTATTTGACAAACAGGATCCTATCTATCTATCTATCTATCTATCTATCTATCTATCTATCTATCTATCTATCTATCTATCTATCTATCTAACTATGTATCTATCTATCTATCTATCTATCTATCTATCTATCTATCTATGTATCTATGTGTCTATCTATGTATCTATCTATCTATCTATCTATCTATCTATCTATCTATCTATGTATCTATCTATCTATCTATCTATCTATGTATCTATCTATCTATGTATCTATCTATCTATCTATGTATCTATGTGTCTATCTATGTATCTATCTATCTATCTATCTATCTATCTATCTATGTATCTATCTATCTATGTACGTATGTATGTATGTATGTATGTATGTATGTATGTATGTATGTATGTATGTATGTATGTATGTATCTATCTATCTATCTATCTATCTATGTATCTATCTATGTATGTATGTATGTATGTATGTATGTATGTATGTATGTATGTATGTATCTATGTATCTATGTATCTATGTATGTATGTATGTATGTATGTATCTATGTATCTATGTATCTATGTATGTATGTATGTATGTATGTATGTATGTATCTATGTATGTATCTATCTATCTATCTATCTATCTATCTATCTCCAATTAATAATAAAGTTATAAGTTACATATTCTCTTATGGAGCCTTTAACACATTAACTACAAAATACAATCAAGGAAATGTTGTTCTTGGACATTTCTGCTTCTGTTCTAACTTGGACAGTAGGTTAAATTGACTTGTGTAAACCTCCCCACCTTATTCCATGCATTTTCTTCTCAATTTTATGCTTTTCTGCTTCCTGTAAGAGTGGCTTGATGACACTAAAACAACTGAGTGCTAGTAATGTTTGGGTGAGCAGCTTTCCTTCGGAAACATTGTTGAATAAAAAAAGCGAGGAGAATTAATTGTTTGGAAATCCAAAGTAATTTAGAGGCGTCTGTTTTCTGCCGTTTTTCCGGCGACTGACTCCATGCAGAAAGAAGCTGTAAAAGTACGAACTGACCTGAATACTTCCCTCAATTTGTTGTAATTTATCAGCCGATTGCTATAATAGACCCGCTAACACTTTGTCTTGTAGTTTCTTTTGCTATTTTGCATTCCCAAATGTTAACACTGACGAAAAAGATAAAAACTTGCATGATTTCCTATGGAGTCTGGCCCGGCTGCTATCAGCGCGGTTACAACGAGCGGCGGAGGAGCGGGTCTGTTACCTGTGACATCTGCGGCCGCAGGTTGATCTCCTTCAGGTTGATGCACTGGGGCTTCAGGTTGTTGAGCAGGTGACACAGCAGGACTCCATCCCGGAGGGTCTGGGCCAGGTCGAACACCTGCGCCGACTCCCAGGTCACCCTGTGGCTGGCCGGCAGCACCTTGCAGTTGATCAGCCACAGCGCGCACTGCCTCCAGTGCTCCATCATTATCCTGTCCGCGGCCGGAGGGACTTTTTCTGTTCACTATTATCTGTGTTATTGTCGGCGGTCCCGTCTGGAAACAAGCAGCGGATCAGATCGCTGACACGTCGCGTCTGTTAACAGACCGACGGGAAGCAGCAGCGGAACCGCCGATGCGGGGCGATTCTGACTCGAGGCTGAGGATGGAGCGCGTCCTGCAGCCTTCCTCTCTCTCTCTCTCTCTCTCTCTCTCTCTGGGGTTGTTTCTCTTCCCTCCCCCCTCACCCAGGCACTCACCTCTTCCGTTTGCCACACAGACATCTTGCAAGACATAGCACGACCTACATGTTCTGCACAGCGTGGATTGTTTGAAATTCAACTGTATTTGCTGCCATGTTTTCATATTTTATTTGAATGCAGATTTTGAAATTATGATCATTGACAGTGGTGATCAATTCATCACTGAACGAATCAAGCGCAATAGCCACTCTCCCTTACCTAAGCACTAAACAAGTGCCTCCTAAATACGAATGTTCTCAGAAAGATGTTTTATTTTGCACAGTCAACATCATGCTTTAGAATGACTTCGATCATATTTTGCAGCACAAATTGAAGTTTCAGTGTTCAAAATATTCATTTGACCTATGTTTGGCACCGTACTTAAATAGGGGAGAAGATTTTAACATATGATGTAAAAAAATTGCAGGAACCATTAGAGCAACTCCATGTTTGTCCTACCATAACAAATGTCAACATTTGGAGCTTGTTAATGTTTGACTGGGACTTTAGGTGGAGCTGGGTTCTTTTGTCCAATGAGACAAAACTGAGTTGTTGTTTTTTACAATGTAGCTGTGCACACATGTCGCCTTTCTTGAAAATAAAAAGTTGAGTTTAAATACAACTACATCAGAATGTACTTTTACACAGCGTCAACTTGATTGTTGGGTAGTGTATAAATAGTGCAGAAGTTCTATTTGGATTTACTTTTGATTAGATGTTTGACATTTGGCAATTGTTCCCCATTGCGTCGCTACGATCGGTTCAGTTTGCCCCCTTTATTGTTTCCTCTGCTTCGTAATATATTGAACAAGGGACTTCTGCTTTTGTTTTCTTCAGGTTTGAGTGGCAACAAGCAACTGGTGTTTGTGTGACTCAAATGAGGCAACGGCCTCATAATGCTTACTTTAGCAACAGCGTCTAAATTGAACACCATCATAGTGTTCATTTATTTTAGACGGATTTGTAAACAAAACTCAGCAGAAATCAGCCTGATTTATCTCATATGCATTCCAGCTTGTAATCGCAAGTATTTATATCCATTATGACGAGGATGCAAATATTCCAGCATCGCATAGTTTATTACAGTTATGATGAATCAATATTTAAACAAACTGAGCATGTAAACATGCCTCTCACTACCCAACAGCAAGGAAAACAAAAATAAACCTTGAAGATTATCCTCGCCAACCCCACAAGGTTGTAGTAATCACTCTTCTATGTACATCCTTTTAAATCCCACCTTCTTTCCTTCTATTAATCTTTCCATTAACATCCTTGCATACAGCACTTAGTGATCAGCCAGCTTCATTCGAATTGGACTTTTCATTGGTTAACGTCTTGTAGAGGGACATTTATTGAGTCAGTAGCGTTTCCCCCTATACATATATTGTAATGAATTGATCATTTTCAGCTTGTGAATGTAATTAATTAGATATATGTTCAATAATATTGCAACTCAGTTATTAATTCACAGCCCCATCAATATATCTTTGTCCTTTTTTTTTTTGTTGCTGCCAATAAACAATAAACAGCAAGGCAGAGTAAAACCATTGGATCCTACATGGAATGTTTCTGTTGTATTATTATGAATCAAAAAAAAATGAACGCAATCCAAAATAGTAGTGGGGGAAAAAATTACCGAACATGCACCAGTTATCAGTAGAGGGTATACTGCTGCAGACAGAGGTAATAAATAAGATCTGTTTTATCTTTACTGCACAAATGCACTAATTACATAGTCCAGGCAAGGCTGTGATAGAAGGAGAAACCCAGTATGTGAACACTAATCTGAACCTGGAAGCGGAAAGTGCTGGTAATCACATCAACATTCACAGAGGGTGCTTTTATATTCTTAGAGTATGTAAAGAAAATGTTGGAAGTCTGAAAGAGTTGAACTATACACTTCAAACAGAACTCCCCGATATCACGAGGAAAAGGCCTGACAACAGGATCCTTTTTAAAGTGTGCACTGACTAGTACTGCTCTGAGGATTTACATACAATAACTTAACACAAAAGCCTGTGCAAGCAGAGCTGTGAAGATCAGTCTCCAAAAGCGTGCAGACGTAGCCAGATGACCATAAGCAAGATAAAAAAAACTCTTCTTGCCATCACAGCAATGTCTGTTATTTTCATGATTTCCTTACTTAAAGGCTGAAACTAAAAAGAAAGGCAGTTGAACAGTTCAGCTTCAGCCTTCTCCACAGGAGTCACACTGGAGATCATGGCTAACATTGCACGGACGACTCAAGAGATGGCTGGTGAAGGCGGATGCCGGCGAACCCCGCTGGACCTGTTCTCCTGTTTCAGCCTCCTCTTCCACACTGGGCGCCTGTGAAGTCTGCTAATTATCCCCATAACTGTGATTAATGATACACCGAGGCTCCTCGCGGTCGCACAGACACATGAGATTTTGACGTTCAAGCAGGATGTTGTGCCATTAAAATCCCCAATAACTAATCAATTGCTGGTGGTAATAATTACCCACTTGGGAAGCTGCAAACCTTAAAAGCCTTTTAAGTACTATACCAATGCCAAAACCTAATAATTGGAAGAGGCAGGTATGTTTTGCATTTGCACCAAAACATGTTTTTAACATCCTCTATCCTCCGTTAATGGTATTGAACAACCTTGCAATGACTAACTGTAGTGGTTTGATAACACACATGGTGACATGACCTGGCTGCAGCTTGGACACAAAACTAAAGTCACTATAGTTAAACATTAACTATAATTTCCATTGAGCCACTAGAGATAAGCTTAACGAGTAGCAAAAAAATAAGACTCTGCATCGCTTTTAGCAATTGTATTTGATTTGTTCAAACTGGCGTTTGGCATGTCTAACTAAAACCATTAATAATACTATCCTACATTCATTTAACTTTTTTTTTAAATTTAAGATCACTAGTTTTGCACATAATACAAGTAAAACTAGCAATGAGACTTTTTTGTCAGTATTAGGTCCAAATTTGGTCCAAAAAAGACTGAGAACTGTAACCATTGGATAAAAGTCTGGGTATATGTCACTAGTCTATCACTGTACCTGAGAGATTATTTTAAATATTTGAATAACAAATACTTAACAGATTAACCACCTAACTAGCAATGTAACTTAAAATCCCCCATTACACTGTGTAATTCCATAAAAACCTAGCTGTAATCTATATTTAGCCTGTAATTACACATTTTAGCAACCTAGCGCAAACTGTTAAATGTAACTAGTTTTCCAATTAAGATGCTACTTGTGCTTATGTTACAATATACACATTTTGAGGTAATTATCGTGGTCACGTATCATCTCTGATCACATTATAATGAGCATCTAACCCCTTTTCAGTTGCCTGTTAAAACAAATAGCTAATCAGCCAGTCCCATTTTTTTTTCAGATTATAGATAATCTGAAACATGTTGGTCTATCAATAATTTAAAGTACGATTCAGTTCAAACACGAGGGAATATGGTGAATTCCTTGCAGGAAAATAGAATTATCCTAATATTTTCAGCATGTCTCACATATGGGTGGTGTGATCTTTGAATTAATGCAAAAATTGAACACTTTGGGCATTATTTTTAAATTTGTGTGAGGGGGATTTTCTAAATGCAGGAATTAAAGAGAAGATTGATATTTAATATGCTTTTTGTAGGTGATGGCAACTTCATTTCACCTTTCTAAAATCTTGATTTGGTCAAATGCATGATGCCCCAGTGTAAAAAACCTCTGTAGTGTTCAACCTCATGTTGATATGACAATACTGTCTCCAGTAATGAGAACGTTTCTTAGTACAAACTAATTTAGGACAATGGTATTTCAGACACTGGTTAGTTCTGACACATTACATTGAAATTAAAATTCACTAAACTGGACTTGAAAAATCTAATTATTGTTTTATTCAATACTATGATTTTTTTTCCATAGTAAATAAGTTTGAATTGTAAAAGCACTTTTCCAAATGTGAAGTATGGCATTGCAATGTAGACATATACCAAGCTGTACCTTCTCCACCACTAAGAAAATTCAATTGCAGTAGGTACAATTTAACCCAAGGAGGGCAACACAATGATCAATTATTGCAGTGTTAAACAAATAAATATGAACTTATCCCCATTTTTACAGTAACACAAAAAGAAAGCCCCTAAAAAGCGTATCTATGCTTATCAATTAATCTGCTCTTAAATTTAACCATTGAATGATTTAGGTTATAGTGTCTATTCAAAGTAAGTAGTAAAATGTTTTTGGCAAATATTAATAATTATTGCATGTCTAATATGTCTGAATGACATACAACATAAACCGTTTAGGCTGATGTAATCTAACATTGTCTTGTATATAACCATGTATATTAAAACATCTGATTTTAACTTTAAAATAATATATATAAATATATATATATATATATATATATATATATTAATTTTTATTTTTTTACATGTATACATATGTAGTTAAAATATCTATCCATCCCTTCTGAAAACCGAAGACAGCAATGACTCAATGACACATTCATGCTCTCAGACGAGCTGACAAACATATTCAAGATGGTGTCAGCCTGATGCCACATCTGTGGGCTCTGTCCTGGGACTGGAACTGGAGTCTGTGGTGGAGGTGTCAGAGAGGAGGATGCTGAGGAAGCTGCTCAGCATCAAGGACAACATCTCCCACCCCCTACATGCCACGCTGACGGCCTGTCAGAGCACCTTCAGCCGGAGACTGAGACCACCGAGAGTCACCACAGGGCAATCAAACTGTACAATTCCTCTTCCATCTGCAGGAGGGATAAATAGTAGTGTAGTTATTGTTATATGTTGATTGTGTACTGTACTGTGTTGTATGTGAGATGAGTGTGTCGTGTTAATTGTTATTTGATACTCTGTAACCCTGGCAAAATAATTTCCTCCGGGATCAATAAAGTCTATCTTATCTTATCTTATCTTATCTTATCATCAGTATTTAATTGATCTAATGCCAGCATCCTTCCTCGGTGTGGATCTGTTATGGCTCCAAAAATCCCATGTTTTATCTCCGAAACATCTTGTGGTGCATCTTCCCAAAACATATATTTTAAATGATCTTATGATTGGATGAAGGCAGGGAAACTCTACTAAAGTACTGTTGGGCAGAGTAATGCAAAGTAACATATAGCACTTTATGGGAAACAGACACAGTAATGACTGCTATCAGGCCACAAACACAAATAATAGTCGTCAATATGCTTTTATTAAAATGAAAGTCTCTGGGGCCTTAAGAGGAGTGCCCGAGTGGAAATCTGGACTAATCAATGAAACAGCCGCCTATGGCCACCTGCTTGACAAAATGTGGTGATAACACTCGATCCAAGCCATGATGAACGGGTGGGAGGGGTGAAGTGGGAGGCGACCTGCTGTACTGAGACCGTAAGCGTGAACTGCCTGAGACAGCAATGAGAAAAACAGACAGGATTTAATTTGGCATGCCTCAATCTACACAAGAAATGTTGGTATTTTCATAGAAATTAGCAATGAAAAGACAATTTACACAAAATGTTGACAAAGCAGAGGAGAACATTAATTACATGCAACAATAACATTCAGCTACCTTTTGTTGCGGGTTTTGCTCAAAGCAATAATTTGCTCAAGCATGTCCTTGTTCTTTTATTTTCCTCCTTGTAGCCATAACATCATTCTGAGCCTGAAACCGAACACCAGAGAGAGCTAAAGGAAGCCATGAGAGCAGCTCGGGATCCATCTGAAGGTTTGGGCATCAAGCGGCAGAGAGCTGCGCTCCTTATCAAATCCCCATATCGTCTCACATTTCTGTTAAGAGTGTCATTTATAGAGACTCCTCCTGCTCATTGTTGTCATTTGATCTGGTGACAGCGGCAGATCTACTTGTGCATCTCTTTCATCTCTCTGTGAAGGGCATGTTATCTCCCAGACAAAACCTGCGTACACTGCAGATTAGCTGCGTGTGGATTTATTTTAGCTGTACTGGTTACTCAGTATTTTCCCATAAATCTGAACACAGTATATCTTGATTACAGGCTTTCATTCACGATCACATTCCAGTTCACTTGTGAGCGTGAAATCTCTTTTAAAACATTTACCCATGCAGTTTTCCGCAGTTAAAAGCAGTGGATTGTAGCAGGAAGTGTGTCAACATGAAGACCAGAACGAGGTCACACAGGAGCGGCCCACTGAAGTTTTTGCTCATTGTTTTCTAGTTAAGGCTATTGATTGGCCGACTCTACCCTCAGCACTCTATTTTTGCTGTTTTAGGGGGTCAGGAGAGAAATCGATGGCCCGGGATACCCGTGAGAGGCCTGGGATAAGTGGTGACAAGCCAGGATTAGCAAGGTCTCATTGGTGTTGTAACTCCAGAGAGGATCAGTTGTGATGCGGCAAAATGGCAGCAATGCACTGAAAGAGACAGAGGAAGAAAGAGGAATCAAAGGGTCGGCAACAGTAATTTACCGCTTGATGCCTACAGGTATCAAAACTTGGAACTATTGACCCTTTTAATTTGTTTCCACAAGATTGTAACACATATTTATTGACACACTATTATATGTTAGTTTTGCTGGCAAAATTCTAATTTCTTTGGATGTTTGTAAAAAGCGTTCAATGCAAGAACTGTTTAAATAGGTAATGAAAGTAATATTAAGTCATGAACTTAACCTACCGACCAAAAGCACAAGAAAGATCAACGCAGACGGCTATGCATCTCAGTGGTAAAGCAGGCTACAGGGATTTACGGAGCTGTTGCTGGTCTGATTCCCATCCATGTGCCATTTGCTGCATGTCCACTCCTTCACTTTCCGCCTTTCCATCTGCCCAGCTACTAATGAATAACTGGCCTCTGGGGCTACGAAAACCTTTAAAGAAAAAGCAAAAACCTGGTAACAAAAGGATTTGGGGATTCTGTTTAATGAGTTGATGAAATCTGATGGGTTTCCTTAGATTGTTAACTTTTTAAACTGATTTGAATAATACATCAATGACGTTGCACTGGCTCATAACTACAGTATCGGATCAGTTGGAGTGTATGTATGATTGGAATTAAATATTTTTTTCATGTGAAGATTACTTGTGGTGAGATGTAAATAAACTGTATTCAATATAAATCGAATTTTATGGTTTCAACCTGCTGCAATCAGGGATCATTGGTAGACTCCAGTTTCTGACACTGTTCTCCAAGGGTATTGCAGCTCTTCATGGGAAAAGTCCAGCAGTTTTGTGTTTCTTGTTTGTTTGTTTTTACCTTTTCTAAATTAAGTTAGCTAGATTACATTTGCTATATCCTCATCATGGCTGTGTACTTTGGTAAGATTTTCCATTCTTATAGCCTTTAATGGTCCTTTTAAATGAAAAAGACAATTATATGTGCCAGGGCCGGCCCAAGCCTCAATGAGGCCCTAAGCAGGATTTGATTTTGGGGCCTTCTATTTCAGTCAATATTACGTGTTAATCATTCACACACCTACAATAAACTTGTGTTGTTTACTGTCCACTGATGCCAGTGCTGCCAGAAACATAAGTGGTAACGATGCAACGATAATATGAATAATATCTATTAATGAAAAATGAATCATGTCCAGGTCGCCACATATGGTTTTTAATCTCAAAGGGTAACACGTAGCTACACTTGTGGCCTGAGTTTGATTTAAAGCGCATTCCTACATTTTGGTTTAATGAAGTGCAACAGGAATGTGCAACAATAAGTTGTAGTGCAAGAATGACAAAAACCTGTAGCAAAAAACCTTAGATATATATAAAAATAACAAAAAACTAAATCATACAAAAACAGACAGAGACAGGGAAACACAAAGGGTTTAAAAATAAAACAAAGTGAAAAATTAGAGGAACTTTGTAAAAACTATGTGCAAAAGATTTAGTTAAAAAAAGAAAATTAAACACCATTATTGTTCTTATTTGACTATTATTACCCTGGTCATTCCTCAATATTCCACCCACTCCTTAAAGTTGTGCCTTCTTGCTTTTCTAGAGGCAGAGTCACTTATAATTATTATTAATTATACATGGAAAGATAAAAAATTCATGACTTTCTTTTAAACTGCTCTTGGGGGCCCCTAGTGGCCATGGGGCCCTAAGCCGACGCTAAATTCGCTCATACCTTTGCTATGCTATGTGCCTGAAATTATTTTTATGCAATCTGGTCCTGTTTTTAACACACTTCCCTTGAAATCTGAATTATTTTGACTGCCTTTTTTATTCCTTTGTTGGAATTCCTTGAGAATGACATGGTGTATCTTTTTCCTTAACGGAGAGACTTTGTTCATCTAGATCTACCAATTTGCATCAATGGGATGCAGAAAACAAGATTTACTCTTTATATAAAAACAAACAAAAAGATTGATCAGACACAGTATTGAGAAATATCATTTATTAAAACCCTTTTTGAAGCAGTCATACCTTCTGAACATCTGTGAATATTTTTTTTAAGGCTGACATTTTAAATGGCAATAGAAGAAAATTGAGAAAAATGTTTTTATGTTTTTCTGCATCCAAGGAATAAAGATGGAATCAGATACTAAGGTTAATTAACAGGGTTGTCTTCGATGTGTTACGTAACAGCCTCTGACAGACTGCATGTAATTGGCTGTTCTTATCACTTGGCAGATTGCTCACTTGGCCCCTTCCAGAAAAACTGACTGAAACAGCCTTTTGAAGTAGTCGTCTGGTAGCAGAAGCGTGGATGTGAGGTAAGAATTTTGAAAGCATTTTTTTGTACATCTGATTTTTGTAGCAGAATGTAATTTTTAAAGAATCTTTTGTTCCATCAAACTCAAAATGTTCTCACATTTAATTGAACAGTAAATAACATTAAAAAAAATACCAAGCAAAATCTTTTTTGTGGTCTGTTGATACATTATAGTTAAAACTGTGTTGTAGAAATCATAAGGCCAATCTGAAAGCAGAACGTCAGGGGAGCCGGCCTAAACCACAACGAAAACTAAACACAATTGCTTCTGCATGTGGACTTTCTACTCTGCATCCATCAAGTATTTTTAGCCACAGGCTACATTAGACCATTCCCAACAATGCGAGTGAGCCATATTTCCACTTCCAAGATGGAATTTGCAGACTTTCAGTTCGAGCAGCAGTTCTTGATGTAGTTTTTTTTTCAGATTGAGATGTTTTAAAGTTACTTAAATGTTTTGTCTATGGTTTAGGTAAGATAGATGGCTCTGAGCGTGGCTGATAGAGCCATTGGGGCCATCATTGGCGCAGCAGTTGCAGATGCAGCAGGTAAGCTACTCACACAGGCACACACACTTCTACAGCTGATGCTATAATTTAAATATCACCCATTGGTTTCCAATTGGACTATTAATGTAGTTCTTTAGAAAGCAGTTTTCTTGAAAAAAGATGTTGGTCTTGCAAGAGTTTTAAATGCACAGATGCATTATCTGATAGAGCCACCTGGACATGCTGATAAAGTTCAAGAGAGGCGTTTTCACTGCTGGGCAATGCTGATTACACATGTTTCTATGACAGCCAGAATGATAAACACACCTAAAACAAGTGTTTTCCTGCCCTCCACCACAGTCAAGGTTTGGTAACCTTCTGACCCAATGTAAGATCTTACCAGGAGACAACGGAAAGGCTTATTGTAACCATCAGAAAATATGCAAAGAGTTCAGACATGACCGGTTTCTTGGTTCGGCAAGGAAGTTAGACTTTGGGGAGGTTTTTGTTTTGGCAAAGTTAAGAACGCTAGCTTACCGATGTTGGAAATGTGGAACACTAGGGAGGAATGAGCACAGCTTGGGGTGTTGGTTTGGGTGGTGACTGAGCTAGAGCTGTAGATGATGCAAGTCAGAGCCATTGAGGAATCGTGGAGATGATGGAGAGCCGACAGGCTGGACCCTCAATATTGCTGGTTGTGGTAAAATTCCCATAAGAGTCGAAACTAAGATCATAGAGAAACAAAGAAGGGGTCGGCACATTTTGAAACTCCCATTCAAATTTTGTTTTGAAACTTAACTGATTCGTTGTAAAATAACGATGAGGGTTAGTCCAATTCGACATCTTTCGTAATAGCTTCTCTTCCAGGATTCTTGCAGGACTCCATCTATCTACCTGTCAACTGCCAGCTGACAAATCCAAGTTAAAGAAAAGCATTGAACCACTACCACTGAATTTAAAAGTGGATCACTGCTGTGTGTTTTGGCTGATGCTGGTTGTTGGTTTCCCTCTATAAACAGCAGATTTAATTTCAGTATTTTCTGACCAAAGCCCCTTCTTATGTACATTTGTAATTTCATCTTCATGGCCAAAGTAAACTGCAATCCCAACTAGTTCTTATTTTTCTTTCAATTTTAGCTTCCTTCTTGCCACTTTTCAAAATGTCAAAATTAAGCAATTAACAGTTGTCCTATCTACAGATTATCCCATCTTTGCTTTTAATTTGCACAATTTCCCCCTTGGTCACCTTGGGTCTGGGTCTCATTATGGTTCACTAATTCTCTCTAACAAGAACAGCTCTTCATAATTAGAATAAATAACACACTGATGGATAGTAATAGTCTCATGTCACCCCTCTGTTCATTGAGCTTCACTGGCTACCCCTGAATGCCCGCTACAAATTCAAGTCCCTGATGCTAGCCTACAAAGTGCTTAAGGGTACAGCTCCCATATACTTGAATACTCTTTCAAAGGACAATGTCACAGCTCGGTCACTTCAGTCATCAATGGATTGTCGTCTACCAGTGCCTACACCACACTTAAAGACAATCCAGACTGTTTTCTTGTGTTGTTCTAAGATGGTGGAATTACCTACCAACGCCACAAGAACAACAGTGTCCCTGTCTTGAAAACTCAACTCTTATCTATACCTCTATACCGCCTCTATTGCTCTTTCTGTACTTCCCTCTATCGCTGTCATCACTGACTCTGACTAGGGATTTTTCTCTAGATAGCCTATGGTCAGTTGAAAATAACTGTAACATTATGTCTACTTTGTAAGTCGCTTTGGATAAAAGCATCTGCTAAATGCATCAAAAAAGACAAATATATTTACTATTTTAGAACAGATGATCATACTGTGGTTTATTTAGAAGAATCTGGATAAAGTTAGATTATTTTTAACAACAAAAAAAACCATGTATATATATTTATTTTTTGTTTTGTTTTTAACCTCGTGTTCTCTGCTAACCCTTACAGCCCAGCCAATGCACTGGATTTACAACCAGGACACGCTGGAAGAAGTTCTCTCCGATCTGGAGCCATTTCCAGAGTTTCGGCCTCTGTCAGCAAATCCTTTCTACCGCAGGACAACGGGCGAGCAGACCTGCTATGGAGACCAGGCGTACGTCCTGCTGAAGTCACTGAGTCAGTGCGGAGGTACTGGATTTCACCCAAACATGCGGCAATAAGTGTGACACGCACCAGCATGATATTTTTAGGAGCTCTGACTCTTTTGTTTATTGCAAATGTACCCAAACCTTTTTTTTTCTCTCCATTTTTGATTAAATAAACATTTGTGAAAATAAGCGCAAAACAACTAATAAATTCTCAAAACATTCACCTTAAAATCCTTTTCCTATGGATATCAAGTTATTCCTTTACTTGTATGAGTACAGTGTATGAGGTTTAAAGTTAATCTTTCCCCTGAACTCAATAGATGGTTATTCAATTAACAATAATACTTTGTGACATATTTTTGCAGATGTCAATGTGAAAGACCTGACTAAGCGCTTCTACGAGTTCTTTGGGCCAGGAACAGTGTACGATCTGCCCCTCAACGATCCTTACAAGAAAAGTGGAGGTACGGAGTCTGCCCTTTTGACTTTGTTTCTGTTTTAATGACCAACTTCACATGTTAGTGAGGATGTGAGGGCCACTGTTACAATCTGTTAAAGCTCTGTGTATGTTTTTTTTCTTCTTTATTGCTGAAGGGAAAGTCACTATCTATAAAAATGTGGCAGGAGGCACAACTTCCCTATTCTTGGTTATTCTCTGTTGAACTGTAAATGTTTGCTGCCTTGTTTTACTGCAAGGATGACACGTATGATCCAGTACGTCAGTAAATTACCGTAGAGGCACAGCATACCTTTGGGTCCAGTAAAACTGCAGAGAGCTGTATGTCTTGGAATCATTGCATCATCATTGTGTGGATACATTTTTTTAACATGACTCAAAATAAAACCCCACCTATAGAAACCTAAACTCAAAAAATTTATGAGGAAAAGTTTTTTTCTTTGTCTGCTGAGATGCACTATGAAAGACTTTCTCGTTATACTCAGATTTCTAAAATATTTCTTAAATCTTTAAGACAACTTTAAGATATTGCATAAATATAGCTTGAATTAATTCCCTGCAAATGTAAAAAACTGAAATTAGTTCCTAAAATTAATAAATTATTGTTATGGCAGCACTACGATGGACTGGCGAACTGTCCAGGGTGTACCCCTGCCTCTCGCATTTCGTAAGCTGGAGAAAGGCGCCAGCAGACCCACCCGACCCCAATAAGGACAAAGGTGTACAGAAAATGGATGGATGGATGCATGTTATTGCAGCAATAACTGCCCTCAAACATTTGGCTATTCTCCTATATTACTATTGGGATTTTTTTACTTTCTAGTCTTTACCACATTAAGGCTTTAATGCAGATAAACACTCGGTTGAAACTATGGTCAGTTTAGGGTCGGGACTTTGAATAGAGTTTTGCAAAATCTTCCTCTTTGGTTTTATTCTTGGAGATATTTTTTGTAGGTTAGCTAAATCTGAGCGGGTTCACCACTGTTCCACGTTTGTCCCATGGAACAACATTGAAACGTGGAACAGGAGTCCTAAAACGTCAGAGAAGCTGTGAAGAAGTCTCTAGGTTGATACAGGCTGTTTTTTTTTTTGTTTGGTTGGTAGGTTTTTTGATTCTATTGGTCTGGGAGGAGTTGACCCATATTTGAGCAGTTTTTGTACCTGAAGTACTTCATCAAAACTAAATTCTTATTCAACTATGGAAGCGATGATGTTTTCACAAATCACCATGCTGGATTGGATAGGACTTTACCTCTGATGAATGAAATCCTCACCACACGAACTATATTCCATGTTTACTCAAGATATCCTTGTGTGAAATAGATTGTTTTTGTGATCTCACCTCTATAAAACAGCTAATTATTTCACTTGCTAGGTCCCAAAGCCATTCTTCCCATTGACGGTCCATGGAGGAACGCCAGCCTGAAGGCTTTCTTAAGAAATGTTGATGCTGGAAAAGAAGAATCAGGTAACATACATACATCTTAAACTCTTACCAACTGGCTTCTGATATACAACATCTAAAGCTTCAATCCTGCTGCATATTTCTTAAGGCTGCGACGTGGACTGTCAAATGGACGGTGTCACCAAGCTGGCTCCGGTTGTCGCCATGTTCGCAGGGAAACCTGAAATGCTGCAGAAAGTGGAGAGCGCCATTTGTGTCACCCAGAATAACGACATGTGTGTGGCGGTGACACTAGCTGCCGCAAGGTGAGTGGGGGTAATGATGTCTAAAGAGTACATCTCAAGCAAAGAGGTGTCTTGAATCCTGTTGTGTCTATAAAATCAGGTTTCTTGAACATTTCATCCTGAATGGCCCGAATCCTAATGCTTTGGATGCAGTTCTGGCTCAGCTGAATGATCCCAACAGGAAGAGCCCCCAGGAACTGGACAGGGCCGTCATTGGTATGTTTGTTTTTACTGTTCTTGTTCTGATGCAGTGGTTTAAAGTGATTGAAATGAAGCCCTGGTTTGTAAATGTCACTATCATTAGGCCTATTTGTATGTTGGTTTTGGGATCAATTTTACCATGCAGATTAAAAGCTGCGAAACTGGGTGTTGAAAAGTGAAGGTTTAAGACAATGGGGGAATGAAATCGTGGGTAGGAACCGCAGACATTACCATTATGTGAAATGAGCCATAACCTCAATCCAATCTGGATGCTTCTCAAATCTAATTCCACTGAGCTAAGGCAGTGCTAATGAAAAGTCCCAGGGCAGCTTTAAGCACTAAAAGTGGGTTTTCTGCAAGGAAGGCTGTACATGCTGATGTTTATCTTGAATTTTCACAGTGGAAAGT
>JAVLVB010000194.1:1025346-1051575 GCA_032876305.1 Orestias chungarensis
AAAGTCTTTCATCTTCCAAGTACAGCGGACAAAGGTTAAATAGGCACTACTGTTTGACTGTTCAAATTCAAAGTAACCTCTGTATTTCGTTTCTCTCCTCTGTCTCAACTGAAGCACATGTCAGCCAGGTGAAGGAGAACCTAGCCAAAGCGTCCCATCAGCTCATACCTGCTGTGTTCACTAACACATGAGGTAAGCCAGGAGATAGCAGCAGGACTCAGGTCTGTTGACTTGGCATTGCCTGCACGCCCTTCCTGAAAGTAGATCCACCATTAGGCTCTTTTGCCTTTGATCTGTAATGTTCTCCCTAGTCTTTATTTTTTATTTTATTTTACCCTTCCCTGCTGAGTTGACTGTCTCGGGTTTTCAAAAGCTTTTAAAGTCCCCCCCCCCCTGCTAGATCCGTTCGGATCCCTTCTAATGGCGTCTAGAGAGTAAAGCAAATAATGGTGCTTTGTGGATAATTAAAAACATCCCCACAAATGTCTGTGTCCAGTTTTGCCCGATGCATTCCAGGGAGCGCTACACGGGGTCCTGACTTTGAATCAACTTGATGAGGCAGTGAGGGACACCATGCGCCGAGGGGGATGCACCGCCAGCCGAGCCTCCTTCATTGGAGCTTGTTTCGGGGCACAGGTAGAGTAGGAACATGGCTGTCAGGCACTGATGTGCATTATGATACTTTATGTAAACGTAGTTAATAAAGCATGTTTAAAAAGCTTAAAAAGTTACCTAATAGCAGTGGCATGACCTCGGTCTAAACACAAAATCATGTTTTAATAACAGGTTATTGATTTAAAATATTCAGAATCAGATGTTATAAAATCAGCCCTATAAGGAAATTGTATTCACGGCTCTGTTGCAATGGAGGGCAACTTCCTGGCCTGGGTTTAGACTCAGTTCTGGGGATTCTTGCATTAACAATTATAGCTCTGTCCCACATTGGTCTCTGGAAGCCCCAGACCTGTGGTCCCATTCGGGTTGGAGGATTGGAGCTGTTTAGCTGTTTAGATTCATCATTCATATATTATTTTGCTGTTTTTTTTTTTTCTTTTGTGAAGATAATGTGTGTTTTTACTGTAATTGGCTGTATGACATTGATGAACAGCAACGGGAGCTCCATGTTGACCCTTGTTGGGTCGCAACAACGTTCTGTTTACCCATTTGGGGCTATAAAAATTATGTGACAGTAATGCTAATTGTTCACAGCAACAAAAACAAGCAGCCGTATTGGGTCTCCGTAGTGACGTCTGAATACTTGCAGAACTGAAAAGGAAATCATTTTTGTAACAAATGTAAATGTGTGGAGCTTGCCAAACTCTGTTGGGACTTTAACTGTAACTCCATGAGACTGAGAATAGTTGTTTTTGCAATGCACATTTCTGGGGGTTAGTGGTTTTAAACAATATCAAGGATATAATAGTTAGCAGTGTTTTCCACTGTTAAAACACGGTACAGTTTATGCAATGATTCAAATGGTACTGGAAGTTGTATGAAGTGCATGTCAAACTCTTTCTGATTTTCTAGTCTGTAGACTCAACCAAAAATGAACAAATTGGTTTCCATTAGTTATCTCAGCAGAGTAATGAGACCAACATTCATGAATAAAATCACTGCAGAAATTATTCTGAAACGCATAATCAAACTTCTTCAAAACCCATCTTGCTGCCTGAAGCAACAATCCAGGACTCGGGGCTAACGAGAGAGATCGTGCATAACGACCATAACTTATTACCAGTAATATGTTGCCCATTTTGTAAACAACAACAACTAAAACAAACAAACACAGAAACTGCTAAATAACTTCAAAAACAACCATTTCAAATGTTCATTTCACGCATCATTTCTAGGGGATTGTTAGTAATCATGGAGTGCACGATCCGGCACTGATGTTGTCGACAAGGCCCCAAAAACACTTAATGCTGTACGCGGGCCTTAGCCAGCAATAATGCATGGAAATACTTTTTGCATACGCCCTCATCCATATTTGTGGAAGACTTTTTTTAGCTTGACAGTGAGCCTATTCCGACAGTTTGCATTCATCTGTCATTTCAATTTGTTTACAGACGGGACTCCAGGGAATCCCCGAATCCTGGAGGAAGCGGACGCTCAGATACCCTCTGCTGTTGGAGCTGGCTGAAAATGTGATGGACAAACGGCAGCAGTTATAAACTAACACCTCTCATCTCTCATATTACAGATGTGTTTTGACATAGCAGTTTATGACAGTTGCATTTTAAAGTCTTATTCTGAGTGTAGCTTGAAAATACTTTGCTGTGTCAATGCTTCATTTTTCTATTTATATATATAGAGAGAGAGGGGAGGGGGGGTGTAACTATGTGTGCTCAGAATAAAAAACAGCTTTTTCTTAGCCACTATATATCTGAATTGGTCTTTTACTTTTAACACCGCTTAATACTGAGAAAACATGTTTGATGAGAAAGTCATCTGGTGGCAGCAAGCTTTCTATCTTCCTATTCCTCCAAGTACCTTCTGTTATTTCAAAGTGAGGTAGCAGGATCGGACAGATTTACTTCTGGAACAAGCAGAGATTGCAACCTACACGTCTCTCAGAGGAGCTTCTTTACCTTCATGAAAAACGCTGACTCGTATATTCACATGTTTAAAGCATCCACCCCATTTCTGCTGAAAGTTAGCCAAGTATTAAGCAGTGCCAGAGACTTTATGTCCTTAAACTGGCGCGGGTATAAAAATGCGGCGTGTAGGCTATTTAGTTGCTTTTACAGCCCGCTTGCTGAAAAATTTATAAACTTTAAAACAGCTCATATTGTAAATAAGTATCTTTATTTGAATGCATGCTTCCTTTTTTCCTTGAGGATGAAAATTGTAAGGTTGAAATAAAAGTTGACGTGACAAATGTTTGGATCCAGGAGCCAATGTTTAAGGAGATTGCTAACACTATGAGCAGCAGAAGCTTTTTGTCTCTGCGCCCGTCTTCCTCCCACACAGCAGGCAGCAGGCTCATTCTGTCTGATTAGATCCAGACATAAGGAGTATGTCCCTTTTCTTTTCTTTTTCAAAGATTTGCCAAATTCTACTTGTTTTAGATAGTTTAACACGAAAAGAGGTCCGTTAAATGTTTGCTTTGAGTATGAGTTTAGCTCCACTTACAGAAAAGTGTCAAATAACTCTAAGTCCGGAAATGATGCTGCTTTTGATCAAAATGAAGATAACACAAAAATGTATGAAAAAAATTATGTTTCTTCTGATCTTTGTGCTCTTTTACATAGAGGCAATGCAGCCAATCAGGGTCGGACTAGGAGATTTTTTCAGGCCAGGAGTCAGTCATGTAACCAGGCCACCCTGGGCTTGCTAAACATGCATGTTCCCACACATACATGTTGACACCCACACCTAAATGCATGAGCACAAGCAAAACGCATTCTGCGTGTGCGCACACACCCACTTATAGCAAATTCCAAATAAAAGGCCACCTATTAAACCTACTGCAACTTCTGAGGTTGTAACAACACATGAACACTACCAGATGCTAGCATAGACATAAATGGCTCTCAACTGTAATAATAGCTTTCTTTGCTATTTGGCGTTATTCTATTAAGCGATTATGTTGTTAAATATTTCTGTCTGCTGCTGATTTGCTGTTATGTATCCCGGATAAACATGACCATTTGTGTAGTCCAACCTTGGATTTACTGTAGGTTGGGGTTCATTAGTGTTCCCTGATGATATGCTACTGAGGCAGTTGATTTTTTACATGATTTGACTATGTAAAGCTCTAACTGAGACACTTATTATTGTGTAAAATCTTTATTATCTTAGTACTATTGCATTAACAGCAGTAAAGTTGCTGCATATTACAACCTCAGAAGTTACAGTAGGTCTAATAGGTCGCCTTTTATTTGGAATTTGCTATAAGTGTGTGTGAGCGCACACGCTGAACAGGTTTTGATTGTGTCCATGCAATGTTTTTTTTAATATCTTTTTTAGTTTTACAAACTGTATTATTTATTTCGCTATGTTGTTTTTGTCCAGTGTCAATATTTGTTGTTAAATTATTAAAATCGCAACAGGTTTTTGACAAGTAATTACCAAATGTTCCTTTATTCTAAGAACATTTCTTAGTATAAATCCAAATGATCAGTTTGTGAGCACAAGCGTTTGGTCGGTTTCCCAGACTAGCAGGGGGGCTGTGACCAGCTCAGCTGCTGAACCAGCAACCTTCTGGGCAGGCTTGTGTTGAGCGGTTGCTGTCTCATCCGGTTCCCTGAAGTTCTTGGTTTAAATTTAGATTGTGACTATGATGATGAACTCGTCCGTTTCAAACACGTGAAAAAACAAATGTCAGGAGACAAAAGTAGAGCAAAAAACAAAGTGTCAAATACGAATGACAGTCCAGCATTAAAATGAACTTTAATATTCAAGGCGCAAAACGAAGACAATGCGTATTAAATCCTACTTGGGTAACTCATCCAGTAAACTTTTGTTTTTGCAAAAATCCCTAAATAATACTACGCATGAAAAATAATCTACACAATTAATGAAGTAATATACATACTTTAAAAAAGTAACCAGTTTTTCTCCCGAGGTACTTCAGAGCAATAGCGTTTTAACAAAAAACACATAACAGGGTATTTAAAATGTACTCAGCGGCTCAGATAAAATGAAATATTTTTTTATATGAAATACAAGCCAAAAAAACACTGTTAAAACTCGAGGTTTTTTCCATAGTTTCAATTTAATGTATTTATTCTAAATTTGAGGGTTTTTTTCCGGTGTGTGCATTTTGCGCATGCGCGACACGACGTACCGTTGTCTCTGTGCGGGAGGCGTGAACCATCTTTCAATGACACTATCTTTGTCTGGCTCAACAGCTGGGTGGAACTCCGAGGAAAAAAAAGTTGCTTCAATGAAATTTTTCGTAGGTATGGCAGCTTGAACGTCAGGTTAGCCCTCTGTTGTGTCGGCAGGAGAGTGTTTCTGGACTGTCATGGATTTTAACGTCAAGCGCTTCGCCGCGGACGCCGGTACTTTCCTAAGCCGCGCGGTCCAAGTAAGTAAAAAACTGTGGGCAGGAAGTTGCTAACTAGCCTAGCTGTTAGCCTAAGCAGTTAGCTCAGCTGTGAGGTAGTTAGCCTTACTGTTGCTAGGCAGCCAATAAGCCTGTATCAGCCAGGATAGGGGCCCAGTGTGTCAAAGTGAACTGATACGTTTAAATATAGTTTTTTTTAACTGCTTATTATCGGTTTTTAGACATTTCTCCTATCAAGCAGCAGCGGCGCAGGCCTCAGGAACCGTTAAACATAACTGCAGCAGATGCTAGCCAGCTATTTGACACCTGGGTCTTTATATGAGGCTCTGTTGGACAAATAAGTGTAATGATTTAAAAAAAACAAATGTATTATTGATATTCGGTTGTCAGTTTACCGAAGAGAAACTTGGGCAAGCTGAGAAGACTGAGCTGGACGCTCATTTGGAGAATCTGCTGGTCAGGGCTGAGAACACCAAGCAATGGACAGAAAAAATCATGAAGCAGACTGAGGTCCTACTACAGCCTAATCCAAGTAAGAGGACCATTTCTACTTCATGCCGACTGTTTTAAAAAGTGTAAACTTAAAAACAAATGTCAAGACTTTTTTTATTCTAATTCACCTCCATTAAACTGATTAAGCTTTTTTTTTCGACCAATACAAATTTACACTTTCCAAATCACTGATCTCTGACTAACTCTCTGCTCTGTGAACTTAATAGTAAATAAGTGTTGTCATCCCTTACGCTTTAAAGCATGCAACCCTAATATTTGTTTTAAAATTAACTCTCATGCTTTAATTTTATGCATTTTTAGACTTTGAAGTGTGATTTTTAGTTGTGACGTATTTAACAAAAAAAAAAAAAAAAAATGGATTATTTGACCTGCCTGACTGATTTATCTCATGTATCATCATTTGTTTTGGTTTTATTCTCAATCTGCTGTATCTCAAGGTGCATGCATTTATTAATTTTTTTGCTCTATAAATTTACATGAACATTTTCCAGGAGTTTTTTTTTTTTTTAGGACATCATTTAGTAGGAGGTCTGCAAAGTGTGTAAGCTCAGCTGTGCATCCTCCACAGCTCACACCACGTTGCCATATCTCTGCAGCCCAACCACAGCATAGGCACAACAAACACAACGACCATCTGGCGGTTGGGGTCTTGTGCAACGCACGCTGCATCTGCTCAAAGTTTTTTTTGTGACGACGTCAAACACTACAGAGGAGCAAACTGCGATCCGTACTGTTAAGTCCACACAACGCGGTGGCCTTAAACGCACCTGAAGAGGAATATTTCTGATTCTTGTTTGTTATGATTGACATTAACGGGGCTTCTGTTTGAGATAACTGAAGTCAGGCTTGGGAACACTCCCTGCATGTGGCTTCCTCACGGATGTCTTATGACTTTCTAATCGAGTTATCCTGTTGTGATCTTCTTAGATGTCCGACTAGAGGAATTTGTGTATGAGAAGCTGGAGAAAAAAGCCCCCGCACGAATCAACAACCAGGACTTGCTGGGCCATGCTATGATTGATGCTGGAAATGACTTTGGTCCTGGAACTGCTTACGGTGAGTTGGTGCAACATAGTAAAACCCAGCAGCTTTTACTTTGTTTACTCTAATTTGATAATGACTGGCAAAAACAAGCTGCTTAAAAAGCTACTGATCCATCAGATTTCCAATCCTGTAAGACTCAGAATCATCTTAGCAAACATTGGCCTCCCATAATATTTGTCCCTGTTTTGCAACAAATAGGAGCTAAAAGCTTATTGGTGCTCATTAGTTTGGACTGAGGATGGGAAAGCATACAAGTGAATTTTCCTTTAGTCTGACACTGTTTTGATGTTTGTGTTATGTGAATGTTGGCAGGTATTATCTATATTTTCATTATTTCAGTTCGCTGTCTCAAAGTTTAGCATTAGACATGCGCAGATCAGGCTGCTGTGGCAGATTTTGGATCACTGTTCTTTCTGAAGCTCTGACCTGCTGATACCGATTTCTCTTTAAGCCGCATGATATCATATTGTTTAATGACTGTATTAAAAATATTCCTTTCCAAAGTTCCTCTGTTTATCATGATTATGTAAGAGTTTTAAAAAGTCTCTTGTATCTAAGATTAGAGATTAGCACTGCTAGCCTCTCTAATGGTGATAAAATTGCAGCTTTTTCAGCGTCTGACTTTAAAAACAGTTTTAAAAAAACTGATGACCCAAATGTTTCATTGTGAATATAAAGTTTTATTCCATGTCTGTTAAACAAGGATCTAATAAAAACACTACAGGTATTTTATTTTGAAGCCCTGTTTTATGTCTTTCAACACTTGCTGCAAAAATACATTAAACATTGTTGCTAAGTTTAATTTCCAAAGAGGATCTCAAACTTCTCAAACTCACAGTTGTTTGACCTCAAGCAGTAAATTTGCTCGTTTCAAGTCGGCAAACGTGGGATTTGTTTTGGTTCGAGTAGCATTACGAGCCAGTAACTCAATAGTTTGCTCCATAGTTTGAGTTTAAACACAAAAAGAAAACATCGATCAACATTTTAAAGCAAAATATGCCATTAGTTTATTGAGATACATTCAAAATTTCTAATAAGTACTTTACTTTCTATAACTTTGTTGCTCTGGGTTTCCCAGGTGTTTTTTCAATCCCGCTTCCAAGTGTACAAATAGAACAACACCATAAGTCTGTTTTCCAAAGAGTGCCAAGATTTCCAGAACTAACATGTTTCTCAGGTTGAAAAACAAAAGGATAAAACATGTTTTATAATTAACCTGGTGATAATTTTCTCAATAGTGGTGAGAAGAAGGCTTCATTATTATTTTAAAGTTGTTTAAAAGCATTATATGGAGAATATTTGTGCGTGTTCAGCTTTTATTGTTGTGTAGTGAATAATGGATGTTTACTAGGTTAGACTTTTCCGCCTGCTGTCATAAATAGATTACAGCATTTTACTAATATTCACAGCAATAGAAATCTGTGCTGTGTGTTTTAACACCTTTTAAATACTTCACGTGTCCAGTGTGTGTTTAAATCCGAACTTGATCAGCCACAGTTCTCCCAATGAGTATTTTGTGAAATATTGTGTATTGACTCATTGGAAGGAGGTGGATTTTGAGCATCTAAACAGTTATCACGAGTTGCAGTCGAATTGGCCAAAAATCCAACCTTTCTGGACATCAGCTGATTTCTTTCTGTGGCTCCTTTTAACTTTGGTAGAAAGGTTGGCGAGTTTTTCCCTGCAGATTTCGTTGTTATTCGTGATGATGATACAGAATGTTTTCAGGCTTGTTTGTTTGCACATTGGTTACACATTATTCCTGTTTCTCTAAGTGACCTTGATGACATATTCTGCTTTTAGGGTTTTTAGAAATTAGGAAGTAAAATGTTTTTTAAAAAAAGAAGAGAGAATTGAGTCTAAAAAAACTGTTTACAGGAAGAAAGGATTACTGTCGGAAAACTGTCTTTAAAAATCAGACATGAAAAGTTTACGGGATGTGTCGTCCTCCAGCTGATTTTGTTGTTTTTCGCTTTACAGTAGCTGATTTCTCTTTAGGAATCCACTCTTTCAAGCAAAACATTGCCTTTTGTCTGTCAGACAGTGTTTTGTTCTTTTAATTTAAGACTTTTTCCTTAGTAATTAACTCCAAATAAGTTAGAGAAAAATGCAACTCGTGTCTAAAAAGAAGAAGCCTTGAATGATATTATGAAGATTATTTAAGGAAATTAAGAGACGACTCCACTTTCTGAAAACCATAAGTAAGAATCCAGAGAGGTTAGCACAGAACCTCTCCTTCCTTCTTAGTTATCGTTTAGATATATTCAAAAAAGCACACACTGACTTTATTAAGGTTGCCGAGCAAATAGCAGTCTTCTTGAGTTGAATCAATTTGAAACTGTTAATAAAAAAAATATACAAAAAAAATCCGGGTTTTAGTTGCTAATAAACCCCATCTATAGTTTTTTAAATCGATTTGCTCAGTTTGATCATATTTCTTTGAACCAATTAAAGAGAGTTATTTCTTCTGCAGTAATCTTTGTGTTAAATGAACCAATATAGTGAAATCTATTCACAAACAGGAAGGATCTCCATGTCCAAACTTACTTTCTGTCTTTATTGGCTTAAGAACTGACATGTTAGCCTCTGCATGTAGTGTTTTGTGAACCTTTCCTTTTCCTGCTGACTGCAACAGGAAACGCTCTTATAAAATGTGGCGAGGTGCAGCAGCAGATTGGCGGAGCAGAGCGGGAATTCATCCAAAGTTCTGCAATCAACTTCCTGACGCCTTTTCGAAATTTTCTGGAGGGCGACTTCAAGACCATCCTGGTGAGTTGGGTCGTTGGCAGCTGATGAGGAGTTTCTGAAAGTTTGCAGATTTACTCCGTGCAGAATATTCTGACAAGACTTCCTCAGTTGTTGTTTCCTCCTTCTGACCACAGCAACGCCTAAAATAGTTGACATTTTATCTTTGTTTTAGGTAATGATTTGTTTAATTACGTTTCTTTAGAAAGAACGAAAGCTTCTACAAGTCAAACGTTTGGATCTGGACGCGGCCAAAACGAGGCTAAAGAAAGCAAGGATGCCAGATGCCAGAGCAGCAGTAAGTGCGTCTGTCAACGTTTTACATCTTTTAGATCAAATCTGTCACCAATTTCATTGACAACCGTCTGTTTCGGACTAAAAGCCTTCAGTGTTTGTTTTACCCTCCAAAGTTACACAAACTCAGCGTGTCCAGTCCAGACCTCGTGACTTGCATCCAATCTTCCGGGCGACAATGGGAAGTTTCAAGTTCCCTTTTTCTTCTGGACGGTTGATCATATAATGTCACGTCCAGCTTTTCTTAATTTTTATAGTTCCATATTCTTTAGTTTTGGGATTTTCCTCTGTCTGTTATAACCCCAGCAGTGACCATTTTCCATCATAATCCGATTAGTCAAAAGAAGAATCATCATTCTTATTCACCTATTCACATTTCTAAGGTATTATCCTTAACTTTCCAGCATTTAAATGTGTTTAAGCACCACAAACTTCACTTCTTAAAACTTGCTATTTTTATTAATGTTTAAAATGGTAACATTTTGTATTAGGATACATTCTGCCTGATTCACATAACGGAACAGCTTAAAGGCTGCATCTTATCATGTAATGTTTGAATTTACCCTGTGTTGCTAGACTTTAGCTATTGGCTCTGCATGCAAACAATTGGGGAGCTGCTTCACATGGTCAGCTGGTTCTGGCTGTGAAAGAAGTGGCGTATATTAATTAGCCATTCAGTCTCCTAGGTGCTGGGTGACAAACCTTTGAGTTTACATTACAATTAACAAGCCCAAAATAATCAGTAGCTTAAATGGTAAAATGATACTAAAACAAATGCAACAAAGAAAAAATAGATCAAGATTGACAAATGGCACAATAAAAGCCAGACTAACCGGTTCAACTTAAGCTAAAAGCCAAAGTGTGGTAGTTTTCTCTTTATCTACTAACCCATATTCAGGTAAGTCACAGATCAACGGGATATCCAGAAGATGATTGTGCTGCATTAGTAGCGTCACCTTTGGTCTCTGTTGTAAGTCAGAATACCTTCATGCTGCTAAAAGTGTCCTAGTCCCCCTCTGAAGGCGGCTTGGCTAAATTTGTACCAGCATTTAAAAGCTGTCAGGGTGTGATCAGAAGTTGGTTTCAGTTTGAGGTATCGGCTGCGGGTCGACGCGAGAGTGAAAATCTGTAGAACTCTGTAAAATCTGTTATTAAAATCTGAAACCTTTGATTAAAATCCATGAATAAAAAAAAAGAATTGCAAACCTAATCAACAAGGACTGTTGTCAGTGCCATCCTTTCTGGTTCTTGCTGGGTGATGACGCTTTTAAACGTGACTTAATTTTTGTTTTCAGACCTTGTAACTGATGTGAACTGATAACCGACTGAAACCTGTGCTGTAAATATTTGTTTCTGTGGGTTAAGACCAGCTCCAGTTGTTTTTTTTCCACTGTTGTCATTCTGCAAAAAACAAAAAACATACAAGTTAAATGAAAATGAAAGGATGACAAGGATATACCAGGCTGCATCATTTCAGTCCTGTCGAATTTATGGCTGCAGCCGCACAGCAGCTGTAGCTCTAACTACTGTGACACTGTTGTTTTTTTTTAAACGCTAAACCGCAGATGTGAGCGGAGGAAGTGACAGAGGTGAGTGGAATGTTGGAGCCATGTTTGATTTCAACACAGACGCACCAAACCCCATATGGCAGCTTTGTCAACAGCTGCTGTGTCTCTGCATCTCCTCCATGCAGAATCATTTATACTTTTTTTTCTTATATGTAGCAAACTTTTTTGTTTCTGCAATTAGGTCATTTTTATTTATTTTTTATTTTAAATTTGGTTTTAAAAATGTCTCTTACAGATGTGGTTGATATATTTCTTTGACCTAAGTGATCGGTGCCAACTCCATACATATTTAGTTGTGGTTTAATGTGATAGATCAGCCGTGTAGTTAAGACAGAAATTTGCATAGAGTCTAAAGTCACGATTTGCATTTGTATTCAGCTGAGTTTTGGTGGTGCCACTATCATGCTTGGGGACTGCTTATTACAAATGCATGTCACACTTTTTAGAGAAAATGAAATTATGATTTTTGTTGGGCTTTAATTTTGATTTGCCACATAAAAATCTTTAATAGAGTAAATTTTTTTAGAGAAGTTAGCGAGTATTAATGTGCTATTAAGTCTCTTCACTTATTAAGTCTCTTCACTTATTAAGTCTTTTCACTTAGGTTTGGCTAATAAATACTGTTTAATTTTTACATTTCACATTGAATGATCTGTACGCAGTTTTTTTTAGTTTTTTTTTTACTGAAAACAAACTTAGAAAAAGTAAAAAGAAAATATTTCTTCTAACTCAGGCAGAGCAGGAGCTGAGAATGACACAAAGCGAGTTCGACCGACAAGCCGAGATCACGCGTCTGCTGCTGGAGGGAGTCGGGAGCACTCATGTAAGTAATCGCACCCAGACGCCCACATCCCTGCCGGCCGGGTTTTTATGTTGCATGTTTAAAATTGTAAGACAGAAATGTTTCTCATGTAATTTTTTTGGTCTTCCTTTTCTTGCACGTCACCAGGCGCACCATCTACGCTGTTTAAATGACTTCGTGGAGGCCCAGACCACTTACTATGCACAGTGTTACCAATACATGTTGGATCTCCAAAAGCAGCTCGGCAGGTAAACGCGTCACTGCGGGCGAATGTTATTTTTCTAGGTTTTCATGCATAATGTATTAACTATGAATATGTCTAACTTCTTTATTCTTACACAGGTATGTCTTAAAAACAGAACTGAAGTATGCAATGTATGAATATCTAAGAGTGTTAAACTCCCCATTTAAATACGAGTGACTAATCCTAAAAAACTGAGTTAGGTCCGAGCGTTTTCAGTGCAGGAATTTATAGTTAAGGCAAACTGTGTTAACCTCTCATGATTTAGTTTTGAACGGTGCGCTCCGACTGTGTTCCCTGTCATCAACTGTTCTCTATCCCGCCAGTTTCCCATCCTCGTTCTCAAACAACAACCAGTCGCCCGTGGTTTCGGGCGGCGCCGGCGTCTCCGTACCCACCATACCCGTGTCCGCCTCTCTGCCCAGCGTGTCCGCGGGCCGCAGCAGCTCGGCGGCGGCGGCGGGTGGGTTCAACGAGCTGCGCAGCTCCAATGGCAGCCGCAAAGCCCGGGTCCTTTACGACTACGACGCTGCCAGCAGCAGTGAGCTCTCCCTGCTGGCTGACGAGGTTAGGTTTCATCTCAGGCTTTTCCCACACATGTTAAATACTGGAAATATTCAATTTTTTCCCCTTTTTTCTAATTATTGAGTGGTTTTCATGGTTCCTATGTTTTAGCTTTCTGTCCAGTTTATTTCTGTTAAAATCTAAACATAAACTGTATTTAATCAAAGCATCTACATCTGGAGGAGCATTATTTTATAGATGAAATGGTTTGAGCTGAAAATGATTCCCTGTGAAATCCCTGTTTCAGTTTCATGGCTAAAATATTTTATACCGTGGATTATTTAACAATGAATTGCAGGCTTGAAATTCTCTCTGCTTCCTGTTTTTTTTCCAGGTGATCACAGTTAGCAGCGTCCCAGGCATGGATTCCGATTGGCTGATGGGGGAGCGAGGCATCCAGAAGGGCAAAGTGCCGATCACCTACCTGGAGTTGCTCAACTGAAGCGCAGATGCTCTCTGTGCTCCAGCTGTGATCGCGTATTTATACCAGGACAGGCCTCGCTCTCTTTCTCTCTCTCTTGCTTCATTCAGACGCTCTCTCTCACGCTGCAGACCTGGGTGGGAATAAATACATTTGAGTGACTTCATTAGTTTGCAGTAAATCTCTTAAACCTGCTTCGATGCCTTTGAGTTTGGTGCCGTGCGTTTTGAAACTTGTGCCACAGCATTTTGTTTTGTTTACAACATGAATCTCAGATGGTAACACCCAAACACGATTTCCTCAAAACGAACACATTTCTGTTGATTGACAAAAGAGCACTTCAGCTTGAAGCTGCAGCGATGCCGAATGTTTTAAAGCTTATTTTAAACTAAACAAACTCTTGGAAAGTACATTTTATTTGGACTGTACTGTCTGTTGAGCCGCAGACGCATTTACATGAATCTTTACTGAACCATAAGCTGGTCATTTGCTTTAAATAATAATTTGTAATATTGCCTTTTACAGTCCACGTCTCCACCATCAGTATTGAGCATTTTAGCTCAGCCTTTTATGTATTGAATCGTAATTTTTCAACACCCAACATAACGTTTTTTTTTTTTTTCCCACCCGTTTTGCAAGCCTGAAATGGGTGGTGCCTAAAATAAAACTTCATTCTTTCTCTGGTGTTGATCCGCTTGCTGTTTACTAAAGAAAATGCCTGCAGAGTTTATTGTTATTAATATTATTATTATTATTTGTCTCCAACATTACTTCTGGAATTTCGTCGAGCTTTCATTTTCAAACTTTATACGAACTATGTTGTTGAAGGGGGGGTTATTTAGGACATTTAAGTGTATTATTACAAATTGAGCTTTTGTATTTTGTGTAACTGATACAGTGGCATGTGATTGTTAAATAAATACAAAATATGAACCATTTCAACGTTACTTTTCAGTTAAATGAAAACTTCAGACTGGACGGCTGCGTTACCATGTGCAACCACCAGAGGGCAGGACAGGGCAAATTGTTGGTTTATAACTGGGGTCCCCAAACTTTTTCCTCTGAGGGCCACATAACTTTTCCCTGATGGGGGCCGGGGGTCAGTTTGTAACAGAAAAAGTGTGACGATTTCTTGTCGGGACACACCTCCTCCGCGACAGCTTTCATGCATTTCTTGACAAACTCCATTCTGCTTTGAGAGTTTGTCTGCTCGCATTTGGCCTTGCAAGCTATCATACTTGTCTTTATGACGGGATTCATAGTGTCCCCGCAGATTGTATTCTTTAAGTACCGCCACTGCTTCTTGAAAGATGAGACAGACAGGCTTTTCTTTGCATTGAACAAAAAATAATCGTTTATCCACTGCAGGTTGTATGCCCTGCATTCTGAATCAATTTTTCTCTTACCTAATCTTTCCGCCATTATTCCGTTCTCTCTTTGAGAGGGACGGGTTTAAGATTTTTTGCTGGGGTATGCCAGATAGGGGCACAGACCCCAGAAGGGTGGAACAGAATTTCATGTTGAATGCGTGTATGAAATAGTTACTAATAGTTAATAATGAAAAAAGTTCATAACTAAGGAACATTTTATTGTTCCTTAGTCCAACTTTATTATCAAATACAAATATATGAAAATACCCGGGTATTGGTCAGGGGGCCGGACCAAATGTGGAGGCGGGCCGGACTCGGCCCGCGAGCCGTAGTTTGGGGACCACTGGTTTATAAGAAGCATGGGTGTGAAATTGTCTTGTTTCACAAGCCAGCATATTAAATATAAAACCAGAAGGGACAAAAATGCACTTAAGAGTAAAGCAACAATTATTTTATAGACAAAAAATTTACTGGAAAGGTCAAAGATTGTACATATGATTAAAAAAAATGTTTTCACATGTATGTTTTCATCCACAAAAGTTGATGTTTTTAAGCCTAATCGCGATTTCATGAACCTCAAGCGAATCAGTTTATATTATTTAATATTGCCGATGTGATATTTTTGCCAACTACTTAAACTTTAGTCCAGTCCAATCTCATTGTACAATGTATATAATCACAATAAAAGTCATTGTATTCTATTATGTGGAGCAGAAGTGTGTTTGGACATCTGCACTAAAGTGTCCTGACGTTTTAAATACTACATGGTTAAGTCCGCTATCATGTCTTGAAGTTTCTCTGGGGATAAATAAAGTACCATCTTATCGTAATAACAGGATGGTGACTAGAATCTGACTCCCGATTTAGAAATGTAAAACCACATTGGGTGGAAATGAATAATCATGAAAAAAAAAAAAAAAAAGGTTCTTGTGAAATGCTAAATATAAATTACTCATTTATGGTTTTTAAAACAAACAAAAGAAAATCCATTGCGTTTCACTTTTGCAATTATTCTTCCATCACTACGTTATTTTTAAATTCAATGAAATATTGCGAAATTGAATCTAGAGGTAGTTCAGGCTCAGGCCAAGTTATGGGGGAGACATTGGTTTAAACATGTGATAGCGTGTGTCTGGGAAACAAAGAGTTGAAAGGATTAAATGTGTGCATCAGTTGGTGATTGCAAAGAATTAAAGTAGTTCAATATCACATTTTGAGGCGAACTAGTTAACTTTTGGACATTTTTGATTAACCAATGCACATTATATATAAACTTAGAGTCCATATTCAGCTGGGTAAGCATTGTCAAGCCGTACTAGTGACCTAGTAGCACCTTTACTTCTACCATTTTGGTAGTAGATGTAGAGAGCTAGTTTTTTTGATTAGTTGACAGATTTTTTTTTAACATGGTTGGGGGGTTAACAAAAAAAGCATATATATTTCAAATAAATAGAAGTTTCAGCTCAGCATTATTCTTTAAATGAGATAAGAAATATGAGTATCTTAAAATCTGTATCTTTTTTCCTTTTAGACTAGATAATTTTTAGACATCCCTGTATTCCCACATGGTTTCACAAGTTTCACAAATAGTACAATAAAGTTATGTCAAATCTGTGTATATATATATATATATATATATATATCACTATATTAGTAGGCTGAAGGACAGGAAACCATTTTTTAGTCGTCAAATGGTTTTCGTGCCACTCAACTTTTCTGTTTGAGGCTCCACTTTCCCCTTTCATTTTTTTAAACATACATGCTTTAGGTTCAGCAGGTTCAGAGTCGAGTATGGTAAGCGCTGGAAGGATTTGGCAGAGGGAGCATTGGTGGTGCTAGTCAGCATCCTCCTTTACTGGAAAACAGCTCATTATCATTAAAGGCCACGTCAGGGAAGAAGGATATCAGGATCAGAAACTGTACAACCGGTGATAAACGCGTGGCTCCACTCTTGGAGACCCGACTAACCAGCTAGGTGTCAGCGACACCACTGAACATCAGTTTTGCTGTGTTGTTCATGCCAGAGTGACAACACAAACCCTGCTGAGGGTACACTACCGAGGATCAGTTTGTTAAATGAATATATTGTAAAAATGCCAATCATAATTTTTCTTTAAAGCTTTATTAATCCAGTCCAATAAATTAAATGAAACCTAATTACAGAGTAAGCTCTTTTAAATTTTCCACATAAAGTACCAGACGACGGACCGATTTGAACACAGATTCTGGAGCGTTACAGTCCAAAAACATCACAATCACCTTTGTCGGAAACAGGAAAAATGTGACTTTTTCAAAGAAGGGACAGCACAGTAGGGTACAAACCATAATTATTGCCCAATGGAACAACTGCCTAAAATTCAAAATCCACACCTGCACCAAATCATCTCTGTAAATGTCCACATATTTAAAACTGAATAATTCCCAATGTTCTTTAGGATCTGATCATTTAAAATTAAGAGTCACTTTCAGCAACAGCTGAACCAAGTCGTCCGGACGTAATGAGCACTTTTTTTTCCCCCTTCCACCATTTGAAACGTTTATTAGTTTTGGAGTTCGTGCACAAAAAGGCACGTTGAGTTTCAATGTTGTCATACAAATTATTAAAAGACTTCAAATGAGTAAATAAATCAGATTTTGAATTAACTGGTTTTATGTTAGCTGGATCTGTGGAACACACATTCTTCTTAGCTTTTGTATCACTTTTAGTTTCTATTGTGTTGCATGTCAAAAGTTTTTTTGCAAACATGCCAATCACATTCTGTCCAACTTTATCGATCTTTTTGAATCTTCTTGGTTGACTTTAACCAGACCAGACGTGTGCAGGTATTTATGAGACCCATTTTTCTTTTGTTTTTTACCCGCTCCTTCATATCCGTTATGTTTGCTGCTGAGAGCTTGTCATGAGAGCAGGAGGCTAAAGAGGAAGTGAGTTTCGCAACCTGCCTGTTGAGTAATAAGTGGCCTCTACATCTCATTAAACATGGGAAATAATCTTTATTTTTCAGAAAATCACATTAGTGAAACTTCCCAGCCAGCCTCTGTCTACCTTTGACCCAAATATGTTTTGCTGTTTCACATTTTTTATCTTTAAAATTAAACATGGAGAAGGGATTTGTTATGGCCAAAATAAAATTTTCCTCTTTTCACGAGTATTAGATTTAGGTCATTTGGGACAAAAGCATGTCGAGCCAGAATATCACCTCAGTGCTGACTGAGTTTTCAAGTGCTACACATTGTTATTGGTCTGTATCGAAACACATCAGTGCGTACTGCTTATCAGTTATGCACTGTTTTTGTGTTTCCAAGCTTAGCAATTTTACCATTTTTGCCCCTCCTATTCCCAGTTAACATGGACGATCAGATGAGCTGTAGCACGCCTAAGGGGGGCATTATTTCCTCTTCCAGCGGCCCCTTGTTTTATTTCATATGTTGACGGCTGCCAAAACATTTGTTAAGATCTGCCATTTTAGCGACGTATCTGCAGCCAGCTTGAGCGAGCCTTTCAAGTCGCAGCAGCGAGCGAGGATGCTTATGAAAAGTTGTTTATGTGTGATTAGGCAAGGCAAGGCAAGGCAAGGCAAGTTTATTTGTATAGCACATTTTCGTGTACAAGACAATTCAAAGTGCTTAACTCCCTATCTGGTGATGAGATGAGATGAAACTGCTGAAAAACAAGCAGTCAGCAGTGGAAGAACTCCTGCATCCACAGTGTGTTCAGAGCTAAAGTGAATCAACCTTTTAACTCTCAGAGCATCTGGACACATTGCATCTTCACTTTTCTTTAAGGAGTTGAAAGACCTCCAGGTTTTGCTACAGTTCAGCTGCTCGGTAACCTGCTGTTAAGATATGATGGCCCCGTTTAATTAATGACTGATGCTCAAACTAAAGAGCTCAAGCCGTCCGTCTCATCAGATTGTGCGCTCAGCTAACAATAATAAGGCTCTGACCCAGTTTGCATGCATACATTTTTTTTTTCTTTTTGATACGTCTTTAAAGTATGATAAAAGCTGAAATTGTGTTCTGGTTATTATTGCATTTTCAAACGTTATGTAGTTTTCAGGCTCGAAGACTTTACTATGGTTTTCTCTTATAATGTTCCAACCGCCATGACCCTGAGCATCACCACAGTGGTATTTTGGTTACCTTCTGGTTTGACTCCGGCAATTCATACAACTACACACTTATCTACCAACCTCCCCACTGCAGCACATATCACACGCAAAGGAGGGTGAATGCTCTGCATGATATTATGCCGTGCAACACGTTTTGTTCAAAAAGTAAAAGAAAGCGGGCTGAGCGCAGGGGTCCAGAGTTCCTCCTCGCACGTATCACCGAGCTGGAATCTTATGTTGATGATGCGTCTTTGTCTCACTGATGGGAAGGAAACCACGAACACCTCCTCTTTGAGATACAGAACTGGGCAGATGCTGCACATCTTAGCAAAACAGGAAATTTCATGTTTCCTCTGCTGCTTATAGCTACAGCTTGCATCACACTACTTCTGCATATCTTCGCTCACACACACATACACCCACACACTGACAAACCGAGACCCACAAAAACGCAGCCACATTTTTACATGGCGGTATTAGGACTGGTTTTGAACCACAGCTCAATGAGCAATACGAGGCACTGTGGAACAGCGAAACGCACCCTTGTCAAAGGACTGATTACCGACAGCTTTCAAATGCTTCTTTATTTTATTGTCAAAATCTGCTCAGATACCATTATGGACAACATACAAGATGCATTCACATTTAGGGCTTATAAAGTATCAGTAGGACGTTGGCTTCAAATACGTCTTTTTGATCGACGTTTGTAGGATTTTGGGCTTGTAGGTGAGGAAGACGACAATAGAGATTCCAGTTAAAAACAGACAAATAGGTACTAGAAGCAGAATGTACCAAAAGATGGACTCCTCTGCTACCGAACAATAAAACATTTGTGGGTCCTGCACGTTGTGCGATGCTAGTATGTTATCTTGGCATTTAATGTCTGACTTTCCAACCATATTAACTGTCTTTGCTGATTCAAATGTCTTAAACCACTCTGTTTGGCAGCAGTTGAATGTATTTCCAGTGAGAAAAATAGTTTGAAGCTTTGATGCCAGCATGTCAGCTTGACCAGGGGGGATAGTGGACAGTCTGTTGTCCCTTAAATCCAGGACTTTCAAGTCAATGTCATGAAGTGAGGGGGGAAGATGGGAAAGAGAGTTCATTGAAAGATTAAGTGACTTCAGAATTTGAAAATGGGAGAGGTCAATGTTCTGTATTTGAGTGTTTCCTAAGCCCAGATGTTGCAACGTCCTGCTTAAGGTTTGTAAGGAACCTTGGACATCAATTCCTGGATTATCCGACAGATCTAGATGTGTTAGCGACAACCCCATAAAAGCAGAACCTGGGATGGTTTTAAGGTAACAACCTTTAAGATAAAGCTGCCTTAGAGAATTAATGTTGTTCCATTGCAAGCATTCTGTGCCATTACTTTTGTTAATATATGTTTTATCTGGTGGGCAAATTCCAATGTTGTTATAGCTCAGATCTACGGAGTGGATTCTTGCCAACGAAGAAAATATGTCAAAAGGTAGCTCATTTAGATTGTTGTGGCTCAGGTTAAAGTAAGTCAGATTGCCCAGTGTGGTGAGCGATCCATCATTCAAAGAGATCTGGTTCAGTCTATTGTTGCTAACATCCAGCTCATACAAAGTGCCAGAGAATTGTTCTAACGTGAAATGGAGCGATTCTAGGCAGTTCATGCTCATGCGGAGTCTTGTCAAGTTGGGCATTTTCTTTATGAATCCATTAGGGAAATAATCCACTTGGTTTCCCATCAAATCTAAATTGTCCAGAGAGGAAATATCTCCATGAAGGTTATCGTCCCACAACTCAACAGTCAAGTTTTTTATATGCTTTTTTATATTGTAGAACTCAACAGTCGTACTTGAGTTGTGGAGAGTATTGTTGTCCGCAAAGTGTTCGTAGAACCTGAGGAGGTTGTGGGAGAGATAAAGGTTCTGTAATTTACTGCGGCTTGGCAAAAAAGGGAAAAAGAGGAGTCTGTTGTTTGATAGATCGAGCGTCTCTAGATGAAAAGTGTCGTTGAGGTCTTGCCTTGAGATGAACCACTCGATGCTGTTGTAGCGCGCGTTGAGCACCACCAGTTGAGTCATGTGGAAGTCTGTCAGACAGGGCAGATTGTTGAAGGCCAAGTTGAGCCTCTGAAGCTTTGGGTTGCTCCCGAAGGCACTGTCAATTTCAAAAATTATGTTTTTTTGAAGATCAAGGTCTTTGAGGTTATGAAGATCCCTGAACGAAGTCTCATCCAATCTCTGTAACAGGTTTCCAGAAAGATTGAGGTACTCCAACGATGATAAGTTTTGAAGTAGAGTGGAAGCCATTTCATCAGTGAGCTTATTCTCAGAAAGATCTAGATATCTAAGACCAGGTAGCGTTCTCAAAGCAAGGCTGGTTTCTTCATAGCCAATGTACATATTGTTATTTGCAAAGTTTAGGTTCTCTAACAACTTAGAATCTTGAAAAACGTTCGATTCGACTTTCTCCAGAACATTGCAGGCTAAAGTTATGGTGATTAGTGATGGGTAACGTTGAAGAGAGATGTCATGTAGTGTTTTAATTTGATTGTGGTTTAGCTGAAGCTCTTCCACGTTGTCCGGCAGTCTTGCTGGCACAGATTGGAGTGTGGCATTGTTGCAGAAAGCTGTTTTTCGTACCTGCAAAAGGAACACCACACAGGTTCAAGTTTTTGTAGTATAGCAATTAGTTAAGATCAATTAAGTTATTTTTTAAACAAATCCTATATTTTGTACATACATGCTATATTTAGAATAAAACACATTTATACAAGTCAGATTTGGGTGTCTAGACTGGACAGGGCCAGTAAATTAAAAAAACCTTTATTGTTTAACAATTTTATGGATGTCTGACTTTACATTTGAGGCAATTACAAAGCTATTTCAAAGGAGATATTATTTATGTTGACTTTTTTTTTTTTTTTTTTGATTGCTGATTTGACCTTTTTCTTTTACATTTGACAAAACCTACTGTCTCTCCAACATTTTTACACAATAACCCACAATGTTGTTTTTCCTAGAGCTAAAATAAATATAACGAATCTCAAATTCTAGATAAAGAAATCGTCACATACAATAAGAACTTCTTCAGTTTTATTACATTGTTTTCATATATTTTGTCTAAATGTGTAATCGAAAGGGATTTTCTTATCTTTGCCAACAGTTGATTTTGGTTTTTTTGTTTGTTTTTTTCTTTAGTATTTTTCAGTAGCTCGAAAGCACCCTTAAGTCCTGCTAGATATTTTTTTTAACAAGTTCGTAAATCATCCTGATGAAGTTAAAGTGTTTTAGCCTCATTTTGATATGGCCTGTCCTTTCAGAGAACATATTTAGGAGTTCTTCAAAATGAGGTTCTTTTTTAATGATCCCATTGTTGTTTTTTGTCTTTGAGCAAAGTGAAAACGATGCATCTTACCAGCTGGCATTGACGGTATTGCGGATGACTTGAGACGGGTGTCATGATTTTCCACAGGGCCAACAAGCAAAGTAGGATGGGAGTAAGATCTTGGACTGGCATTTTATCATCCTTACTGTAAAAAAAAAAAAAGACAAAACTACAAATTGTTAACACTCCTTATGACTTTATAATAATTTTACCATAAAATAATCTCTTTTTAAATGTATCTCTAGCAATCAAATGTCTTTGATACACAAAAGAAAATTGCTGGAGGATAAATCTAATGGCTGTCTGCTTAATCAAACGGAAAACAATTACAAGCTCCTTTGATCTTAAACTTATTGAAAAGTAAAAAATAAAAAAAAATCATCCTTTCATTTTAGATTTTCAGTTTGTTATTGAAAAATGTAAAAAAAAAATCTTTATAGCAAGCGAAGCATGAGTTTAAATTTTTAGTAGCTACAAGATAAATACACTTTTTTCCAGTTTTAAACATTTTCCAAAAGTGTTACCCGTCACACTAAACTAAAGTGTTGTGTCTTTAAAATGCTTGGCTAAAATTTTCAAAACTATTCTTTTACAGGTGGTTAGAAATCTCTGTTGTGTGCTGCGTTAATCTTGTTTTTATTAACCTTCTGTATGTTCTGACGAGACTAGAAGAACTTTGAGAGAGAGAGAGAATTGTTTTCAGCTTACGGATCGTATCTAAGAGAGCAGAATGCAGTATTTTGTTTCATGAGAATAACAGCTTTGCAGAAATTTCCCAAATTTCCTCTAAAAACCACCGACATGCCTTTGAAATGTAGGGTTTTGTGTTCCCCTTTTTGTCAACACGCATTGTTAATCGATGCATTTTTTTTAATACTGACATGTTTACATGGACGTCTTTTGTTGGAACTTTGTTTGCTATTTTTCCTTTTTGTGTTCATTACCGGTCTTCAGGATCCACTGTAACTTAATCATACTCCAGCTGTGCAATTTGTTATACATGACTGCTGTTTAAGAAACAAATTTGACCAGACGGTTGCTGGATATAACGCAATCCATTAGTTTGATTTAAAAAAAAACATGCAGTACGAAACTTTTTGATGCTACTGTGTTCGATTACATGAAGCACTAACCCTGCATATTAATTCTGCATATTAATATATACACAAGTCTGTTGCTAAGTCCTTCAAAAGCCATATAAGTTGCCTTAATGTTGTAACAAGTTGAAAAAAAATTGAAAGAAATGCAAGTAGTGTGTGTTTGCAGAAGTCTTCAGAGGGCATATAATTCTGCAAACTTGCTCAAATATTGGTAAAAATTAAACATTCAGAATCCTTCATTTGGCTTACTTTACCTGTATGTCTCTTCGCATGCTGCTGTGGTTGAGTAGAGCACAGTTCATCTACTTACACTGGTGGTTAGATGTGGATTTCCCAAGCCACCGACGGTTGATCCCCTGACCATATCGTTGAGCGGCTTGCCGTTGTAGAAACAGCTCTTGTGTGTTTGACTTTCAGCTGCAGCACTCTTCTGTTACTGAAGCACTAGTGCCCCTTTTTTGTGTGTGTATGCACTCTTCACGGAAGCAAGCAGGCAACGGAAACCAAGTCACATGGACAAGTTGCAATCACACGGAGGTTCTCAAGACCCGAGCCACAGGAAGGCGAGCGCAGCTAACAAGCAGGACTGTGCACGTTTGGCTCATTTATTTTGTTGTTGGTCTTTTTCCTTTTGCTCTGTGCAGCATCACACCAGTTGTGCTGTTACACTGACAACTGGTTCTGGCAGCATAAGTGCCACCACAAAAACCCAACGAGAACACACCCTTCACACCCTGCGCTCTTTCTGATCACTCAAGCTACTAGAAAGGAAACCGCTCAACACACACACACACCCTTCCTGCCTGATTTTTGACCTCTGACAGAAGCTCAAACACATATGCAGATGTAGATAAAGTTTGCTATAAAGTATTTTGTTGAAGGATCACATGTGTATCTGGACAAGTTACTGCAACACAACGGATAGAGTGACCATTATAAACGATACAAACCAAATGCTCTAGTAGGGTGTCTTTAATGTTTTACATGACTGCTAATAAACTAACAAAATGGCTACTTTCAGCCACCACAATGTTCCACAAACTGTTTCTTTCTGTCTCCTCATTGAAAACCAGCCTGAGATATTTTTTTCTTCTTCCTTGATTAAGTCTGTTAAGCCTCTGTATAGTCGCTCCTTTGAGATCAAATGGGTGCAAGAATAGGGAATTGGGAATCAGGAAGTTCTGTTTCTGTCTTAGGAGGGTTCATTTGTTAGTGATTCCTTCCTGTTTTCACAGAGGATATCTCAGGCTCTCAGTTCTGACATATATAAAACTGGGTGTTTGTTTTTGATGCATTACAGAATGTCCGTATGTACTTGACTGCCTGGGTGCTTATGACACATCTCAGAATAGATATTTAGAAAAGAAAAATGTCAATCATTTATTTTTCGTGTGCAAATTCAACTTGTTTTGAAGAAAAATAAATAAAGATAGCAAGACGTGGTAGTTTTGATTCTTTCAGCTGGTGTATGATCTTTAAAACTCCGTAACAGAGGCTCAGATTTAAGCGCACACCCCCATTAATATCTCTTTTAAAGACTTCTCAGACATAAAATAGCTTTTTTGCAACTCGGATCACTTATTGCTTACAATATAATTTATTGCAAACGAGACTTTAAAAAAAAATGACCCCAAATTTTATTATTAAAAGAACATAGATAACAAAGAGTGGCATTTCAGTCTTAGCGTGGCATCTCTTCTCTTCAAAAAACAAAAGTTTTGACTTTGCTTTTACAGGAAGGGCCCAGTCTTTAGCTCACCGCACCGGCCTTCCTCTGTTGCTACCCTCTGCTGCTATGGCCCCCCGCCTGGTAATGGCTTGCGGCCACGATTAGATAAGTAAGGTCATTGAGTGCATCCTGTGGCGGTGCTGGGAGAGCGGCTGGGTTGTGCTCAGTCTGGGTCGGGCAACCGGCCTGGGTTTGTCTCCTGTCTGTGCTGTGTGGGTGTTACATCCCATTTTGGATGTGTGTTCACTAATGTACTGGTCGACTGTAATGTGATGAACGGGTAGGCTTGGTGATGGTTATCCCTGGGCCGGCATTACAGAGGCATTGATGTTGAACGTTTGTGGCGTTCTATGGGCCTTCAGCCCTGAGTGAGGTCCAGGTGGCAGTGGTGTTGGATCAGGTCTGATGTGATTGCATGACTCGTGGCTTCTGCTTTGTGGCCCCTGTGCGTAGTGGCTGGGAGGGTGTCGTACAGTTGCCATGGGGGGATGGGGAACATCCTGTGTGGTTCTTATCTGCCCCTTTGGGATGGATCTGTTTTGCAGGGGAAGGGGCCTGTGGGTGGGATATTGTTGGCATCTGTGTTCCTATTGTGTATTGTGTTGGTTGTGGGTGGTGTGCCATTGGGTCATAGGTCTTAGTGCCAATGGGCCAACTATTTTGGGTCCTGTAGATCAAATCCGAATTGAGCTCATTTTGTTTCTTAGCTTTCACTTGTTCTATTGTAAATAATATTAGTTATTTCGTTCACATGTATTTTCTATTTAGTCTGTAGTTTAAATAAGCACTGCCAGACCAAGAAAGAAGTCTCTGCTTCAAAATGGACACTTTTCAAACTTTTAGTGAAATTTGCAGCCTCCAAGAAAAACACAAGCGATTTCTGTGGCCGAACAAACAATGCCTAAATGCCAAGCATGGTCCTGGTATCTCCATGCAATGCGGTTCTGCCAAGAAGGGTGGGCAAATACCTTTGAAGACGATTACGCGTTTATGGAGACATTTATGGAGGTTATTTCTGTTTTTAACAAACTCACCCTGCAAAAAGCAGTATTTAAATACAGTAGACTAAAAAACATATGGAATTTTAAAAGAAATCTAGTTAGGTTTGCACAATTGTACAGAAGCATGTAATGGTAATGGTAGTTTTGTCCATTAAGGATTCATACAATGTTATTCGTGGCTGGGTTAAGTTGTGTTAGTACTGGAGGAAGTGTGAAAGGAAAACTGTAAGGTTCCATGATTGAGGTGATGAATCAAGAATCAAGAATCCGTTTATTTATATAGCGGCAATTTACAACAGATGTCGTCTCAAGGCACTTCACAGAAAATCAATTAAAATCAAAGGTACATCA
>JAVLVB010000194.1:1051675-1063319 GCA_032876305.1 Orestias chungarensis
CCTCTGGAATCAGCAGACAGAAACAATGGCTTGTGTTGTCGTTGACTTTACAGCAATCCCTCATACTGAGCATGCATGTAGCGACAGTGGAGAGGAAAAACTCCCCTTTAACAGGAAGAAACCTCCAGCAGAACCAGGCTCAGTACAAGCAGCCATCTGCCACAACCGACTGGGGGTTTGAAAAGACAGAAAGCTAAATAAGAAGCACAGGATACTGAAATAATAGAGATTATAGCAGCAGTTGTAGAACGTCACTGGAAGCATCTCAGCCCATGTTCTCATCCAAGAAGCTGTCTCAGCTAACAGAACGCCAGCCCGGGTGTGGTTACTATGGAGAGAAGAACACTAAGAGAAAACAAACTGTTAATAGGGTTGAAATAACGGGAACTACGTACATTGGACAAAGGAAGAAAGTTGCAGAGAGAGAAGTGGTCAGATTGTCCTCCAGCAGTCTAAGCCTATAGCAGCATAACTATAGAAAAACTTAAATAACTTAACACTATAGAGGGAGACATGAAGAAGGCAGAGCAAAGGAGAACCGTCTGTCAAGACTGAGTTCCTCCCCAACCGGATTAGGCTGTCTTCTCTACCTCTTCCTAACTATAAACTTTATCAAACAGGAAGGTTTTAAGCCTAGATTTGAAACTAGACAGGGTGTCTGCCTCACGGACTAAAGCTGGAAGCTGGTTCCACAGGAGAGGAGCATGATAACTGAAAGATCACCATTGTGCTTTTAGATATTCTAGGAACCACCAGTAAACCTGCAGTCTGAGAGCGAAGTGCTCTGTTAGGGACATAAGGAGTAATCAGATGAGTAGGCAGATCTTAAATAAAAAGTTAAATAAATAAAAAATATTGACAGAATACGTGGTAACTTTTTTTTCTTATTTTTCCAGCAGGATCACTACCTACATTTTTATTCTTCATGTTTTTTTGTTGTATTTGCATTTTTTTTTTAAATGGATTCGCTGTTGAAAGTAAGTTTTATCTTCATCAAAGCATGTGTGACTACAGCTACTGCTCCCTACTGGAAGGAGACGTTTTACCCATTTTTAGATTTCACTTCACCCACCTGTCTGGTCTACATGTCACTAATTTTGCTCCCTACTACATTATGTGACATCCTGTGTCTCACAGCCTTTTCCTTTACACCTCTGTGCTGCCCCCTACTATCTATTTATCTGACTGTGCGTCATCGTAATACAGACATACAGTTTAATTTTATTCGTGGAACTTTTTCTGTAAATGAGTGCATCAGGTTGAATATGAACCGCACGATTCTATAAAAGCGCCTGGGTCTTTCTGCATCTGTGCACTTGCATGTGAGTGTTCGCTTCAGGTATTCTGGCTTAATCCTTTAATCCAAAAATATATACAACATAGGTTAATTGGTGTCTTAAGTGTTCACTTGTAAGTGGTTGCCTGGAAATACATACCGCAGCAGGGATGCAGTTGGCATAGAAGATGGAACAAGTTGAATAAGTAAGGTTTTAAGGCCTTAACGTAGGACTTGTAGAAGAAAGCAAGGATGAACTGTGTCATGATGTGTTTGAAAGTCTGTGGATGTCTGAGTATTCTCATTTATCAATAAATTTGCAGACAGTCATGTAGAGAAGTCCCACATTTAACTTTAAGGCATTTGCAACCCCTACAGGTCATGTGAGAACCTACACATGAAAATTCCTCCGTCGTGTACCTATCTACCTTTTCCATGGTCAAAGGGTATAAGGTGAGGAATCATCGTGCTGAGGTAGGGTTGCATCTAAAACCTGCAGGACAGTGGCTCTCGAGGACAAGGGTTGGAGATTGGTGACAACTCTTGACGTATTCCATCATGAGCCCAAACACACCTTCACTGCCTTGCAAAAGAAACCGGGCATAATAAAGTTGTCTGGCCAAGTTTGTCTAAATGTAAACTCGTAACCTATTAAGTATCCTGAATGGGAATGTGGAGAAGCTCAAAGTCTCCACACAGATTATACAACCTATGGACATAAAGTACTAGCTTTTTGTTGCCGAAGGTTTAGACATTAATGGCTGTGTGTTGACCATGGCAATGTCATATTGTTATTTACATTGTACATCGACTGCTTTTCATTAATACAAACTGTCATAGCTGCAGTGCTGTCCTAGGAAAAGACATAAGATTCTAGAAGTCTGTAGGCAGCGGTGAAATAATAAGAAAACCCAGAGTACATCTAGTCAGTGGTTGAGCATCTTATTCAGTAAATGGAAATCTTATTCAGTTATGGAGATAAAGGGTTGCAATCCTCTGTGATGGTGGTTGCTGTATTTAAAACAATCAACCAATTATGTAGATATAAACTCACATAGATGGCTTCAATACAGTTTACCATCTGGTAGGCAATCTTGTGCATGTACTAAGATTTAAATTTATAGCAGTCAACAGTAACATGATATGCCACCAAATGTTTATCATCAACATTCTAACAAGCTTGGAGGATTTTCCATACTTATAAGACCATCAAAATAAATTTGCTTATTTGGTAGAAATTTTTGAATTAATTTACAAACATAACTTGATAACATGGACTGTTTCTTGTTCGTAATCTACAGTATATATATATTTATTTGTATAGATTTGTGTAGATATACAGGATATGTACATATCTGTACACGTGTAATTCTTGTTGGTTTTTCATGACCCCATGGGTATAACGTGTTTCTTTATGCAGCTCAAAATAACTCAATAAATGAATCAATATTAGACAAATATCCATTCATCAACGGTCTGAACCACTTATCCGGGCAGTGTGATAGGAAGATCTATTGAGCCTTTCTGCACGCAGCAGTCATTAGCTGAATGGCTGGATACATGGAGACAAACTATGCACACAAGCGCTTCTACGCAAGAATGATTAAGAGACAAATTGTTTTGGCATGTACAGTTTTGGACTTTGGTAGGAGGGTCAGAGTACCCAGAGAGGACCCACACACTTAGTAAAACATTCAAATTATGGTCCCAATTAAGGATTTGCCAACGTGCTTCCGCAAAAGGAGATAAACTAAGTAAACTAAAAAAATCTGTTTTGAGTTCATGGGAATAAAGCAATACAAACCAACGTGGCTTTATGTGAAAAGATAGCACACCTCACTTCAAGGTAACATTGGCTCATCCCAAAAGAACCCAAGACAACTTCTACAGCTCTGGAGACCTTGCTTTGACTCAGCTAACGTCAGTGTCCATTGTTTAATATTAAGAAAGAGACTGTGGTAGAATGGTATTTATAGAGTTCAAAGTCTGTTGACCAAAAAAAGATGAAAATGGAACTTCATGGAAGGGTTTTTTCCCCCGTTAAAACTGTCAGGACACTAATGCATTTCAAAAAAATGGAGATTTTACTATTACTCAATAGTAGGTGAAGGTTGTCTGACAGACTTTGCAACTTAGGGACCATTTGCCATAATTAATGGAATAATCGTGTCATCTATGTGAAAACGCTGAAGGAGAACAACAACCAGTTCGGGACCTCAGCGATGAAATAGACGGATGGCATCACAAGCACTTAAAGGGAGTTGTTGCTGCAGAGGACGGAACGAGCAGTTATTAGAGCGGCTGGTTTACTTTTTACATAGGGTCAATTTGGTTGGTACAGCGTGTTCAAGAAATTCACACACATTGTTGGTTCTGATAGTGGCACCAGAGGGACTTTAATGTCAGGCCATACAACCGTACAGTGTCTATAGTACCAGACATAAAATCACAAAATAAATAACATGTAATACTACAGTAGCACATTAAAAATGACACGTATCGTCAGGAGACGGAGTGAGTCTGCACCGTTCAAGGAATAATGTCTGCAGTTCATGCACTCGACAGCTTGTACTCATTTTTAAAAATGTCAAATTGTACCAATAGGTCACGGAGATTCTGTTTCAATTCACTGCAGACCAAATAGAACAGAATGGCTAATGGACATACAACGAATGGTTTGTTTGTCTTGTTTCATCTGTTTAGAATAGGTCAGGCCTCATTCGAGCTGAAATAAAGTCTTAAAATAACCGTTTAGCACTATTAATCGGAAATATATGAAATAAAACTATGCTCTGCTGTCCTGTGAACAAAAGAGTGCAGCAGCCAAACTGTAAAAGTGGAAATCTTTCCACACAGTCCTTACGCGTTTCGATTCCATATGGTGGGCACCCGCCGGTTTTTATTGGGTTGCAGTAGAAGAGCCAGACCTTATTCTAATGTCCGTTTTTACTCATCCTCTGCCAGCCTCAAAACTTTCTGTTTCAATCTGTTGGCAGAAAAGGGTTCCCTGCTCACGTCCAGGAGTTGCTGTCTTATGCGAAAGCAGCTTAAAGTCTGTCTAACCGTCCAGAGGTTTTCCCAGATACACCATTGTGACTTCCGTGTTGCCGTACACTGCGGAGACGGCCGGGAACAGGCAGACTTTCGGGAGTCCGCGGAAGGCGACTCCAAGGAACTCGAAGCCTCTCTCAAACGCCAACGTCTTGTCATCCATGTCCAGAATCACTCGTATTCGCTCGCCGATCTGTCAACGAGAATGCAGCATTCGATTACGCGAGGAGAAAAATATCGGTTTCTAAAAATGACAACAATAACATTGACAACTATTCCTGGCCACCATTGCAACATGAAAAGAAAATAACACCCGAAGCAAAAAGTAGAAAAGGGACCTCCAGGACTTCAGTTAAACCCATCATCAGGTAATGGAAGGACTACGGCACGTTCTCACAAACCGAGAAGGTGACTAGTGAGAGGTGTTACAAGGTCACAATGGCTACTCTGAAGGAGTTACGAGCTTCAGCAGCTGAGAAAGCAGAGACTCTTCATTCGACTCTTGCCCGGGATCTTCACACGTCAAAGCTATATGGAGAGATGCAGGAGAAAGCCGTTCTATAGGAGTACTCTTATAAAACTGTTATAGACCCAATATAAAAATAGTATAAGTTTAAAAACTTCTGACAGGGTTTAAAATGAAAGGTTTAATGTTTTAAAAGTACTTTAATTGGATATAAGGAAGAGGATGCTTGTTAACAAGCCGACTGCAGACTAGCTACCCTAGCAGATAGCCTGAGTCATTAATGGGATCTTTTTTTTTTTTTTATTCTTTAAAGAGCAGAACAATATTAATGATCTTCTGTCCAAGAAGAAAATCACCACCAAGCACATCAAAAACAGTTTTAAAGATCATTCAATATCAAAAATTTGAACAGTAAGAATCTACATGTACTAATCTTGCGGCAATAGGATTGTTTGTTGCCTTTCCGTATCAAGCAAAAGCAATAGAATCATGATTTCCATTCAGATATGCATCCTTCCAAACAGAAAAAGTATTTGTAATGCAAAAGTATAGGCCTACTGAAGGCTATGTCCATGTGCAGTGCTGTAAATGCACCTGAAATCATCATTTAGCAGGACTTTCAGCTCGATTGCATTGTTCTGCCTCTTGCCTCTCAGCTTCTGCTTGACAATAGCACGTATGTTATGATACCTCAGTTTTAAAGCAGGTGCTTTTGGCAGTGTGGGCAGTCGCCACGTCCTGCTGGAGCAAAGAGAAAGATGGCGTGCTCTGAAGGGCTGTGCTGACTCTGGATTCAATGAAACAACATTGAAACATGACTCACTTCACCTTTCTTTTTTTTTAATCACACCTTTTTTATCCCTTTCCAACCAACTTTCCCCCTCAGTTCAGCCTCATTGTCGGCATGAGCTTGACTTTCTGAACTGAATTAGCAGCCGCGCCCACCTGGTATTTGGGTGCGTTGTTGCATTGCGGGAAGTTTCCGCTGACCTCCCCGTTGTGGAGCAGGTTATTGTCCACCAAGTTCCAGCCCCAGCTCTGGTCATCGCTGCCCAGCAGGGCCACGTACCCTTGGCACTGCATCGCCGCGCGCTTGGTGGCGATGCCTATCACCGCCACGGTGCCGAGGGGGCCTTCCCACCAGATCTCCCAGGCGTGCCGGCCTTCCGTGAAGCCAATTTTGCCCCGTGCGCCATCCGTACTCTGGGCTATGGGGTTGCGGTGCAGCGTGAAGCCGTTCTTCTTCACGTAAACGTTGCGGGAGCAGTCATGGGAGCTCAGCGCATGCTGGAAGGCCTTGAGCTGCGGTCGAGGACATGATATAAATCACATGTTTGCAATCTGTGGGGAAAACAACTACACATATTGTTTAGTTTTAAAGGATTGGGAAAACACTGTCAATCAAATATGGATTGGCCTCTTGCAGGGGGAGTTTGGTGCAGCAATGCTTGTTTTTTTAAATTTTTATAGTGACTTAATGCTTGTTTCTAGCCAAATAAAGTTTTTGGTTTCAAGGTGACAACATGTGAAAAGGTTTATGAGGGTACGACGAGTTTTTGAAGGTGAAACACTTAAATGTGCAAACAATGGTGAACAACCGCAGTATGGATATGAACAATGATGGAGAATTTAACCAAGTTTTTCAATGTAAATCTTCTATTTAGTGCCAATCAGTCTATGGCACGGGCCTCAATCAGTGCAGAGCATGAGAACAAAGTAGCAGGTTATTAGAGTACTGATGTAATGAATGCAGGACAGGGAGTCGTTGCGTCTTGTCCCACTACCTCGTCTCTAACATTCCCACGGAACAACTGCTTGGACCCACCTTCCCCTTGTATGTGGGCAGGTTGCACAGGATATCAGACCGCAGGGCTTCGTCGCTCAGCGTCCGAGAGCTGAGGCTTCGCCACACCTCGCTGTTCTCGTCCGCCAGGATGTTGTTCCAGTGCCAGCAGACCAGCGAGCAGCGCATCAGGTCGAACAGATCCAGATAGGAGAAGATGTGCTCCAGCACCCGGGCGGGCAGCCTGCCGGCCACCCCTGCGCCTCCGCCCGCCGCCGCGGCGGCGTAGGCAGAGCCGGCGGCTGCTGCTGCTGCGCCCAGGCAGGGGGAGCCTCCTCCCCCAGCGGCCGCCACAGACATTTGGGGGCCCCTCGCTCCTCAACGACGACACCGGCCAACCGAATAGTCTCACCGTGCGCTGCGGGGAGAGCTCTAGACTAACCGAGCCGGCGACATTTTACCTGTGAACGGCCACGCAGGTCGCGGCTCAGCCAGAAGCATTGAGACGCTGCTCTTCCCAGTTCAATGGCTGAATGGAGGCGATGCGTTAAGGTCCTGGAAGGGCAAGTGCGACACTCACAAGCTTCTGGGTAAATTATAGCAACCTAAAATACGAAACGATTTAAATTGATTTGAACGCATATGAGGACAGCTAACAAAACAGAAAACATTTGTGTTAAGGGAATAGAGGCTTAATGGCTTCATGAGTTTCTACGGATCTTTCAGGACCGCATAGCTGTCATAACAATGAGCTCACAATCTTACAATGTTTACCTAATTGGAGATTGATTTGTTGCAGTATTTAAGTAAAAAAACAACAAGGATAACAAAAAAGTATGGCTTAAAAGATGACATTCCTCAACAGATAAATTAATCTAATCTGACTCGTTATGGCGTCTTTTTATTTGTATGTGTAACCTTTACCTAATAAATTGCTTTGTCGTGGAAAAGAAGCGATGGCTTTATTAAAAACAATCATTCATTAGAAAAAGGGTAAAAAAGATCATCCAAAGAAGCCTTGGGGAAATATCACTACCACAGTAATGTTACTGCCATATTGTCAGTGGTATTTTTTACTTGTGTTACAAATGTCTTCAAATAGCTGAAAGTACTTCAATTTATTAATTCGTTCTGTTCTGTTATTTTAAGTAAATTAAGTGTGGAAGCTCCGCAAAGTTTTCGAGATTACTCGGTATTATCATAAAATGCCTCAATTTAGGCGACCTGAGTTTAAACATGTTATCTGGATTTTCACTTATTTATCATCGTGTATCATGTCACTATTTTTTTTAATTAAAACAACAATATCTCAAAGCTTTAACGCTACTTATCAAATTCAGCAACCATCTTTGCTTATTTTAGGTGATGAACCTAGGTTGTACGACTTCCGTGCTGAATTTGCCCTTCTCAACATGGCGGACATGCTTGACGTGTGGTTTCCGCTCGGCCATCCAGGCCAGTGCGGCGAAGGATTGTGCTATGAAAACCACGTGACAGAGCATACACGGAAGTGACGCGCGGTGCTCAAAAAGAGTAAAGCAACGCATCTGGGAACAAGACACCAGCTAGCTCCGGATTTATTTAACAACGGAGGAAGAGAGCAGCGGACAAACACACGGTGGAAACCGCCGACGGTAGGTTCCAGTTGGGGTCGTACTGAAATGAGAAGGGGCCGAGAGTAGCCGGGGGCAGTCCGTCAGCTTGGAGCACAGCCGCCTGCCTTCCTCCTGTCCCGAGCAGTGGGGCCTGTTGACAAGTCCGTCCCGTCTGCGTGCTGTCGGCGGACTGTCCCGCGGCTCGTCGCGGTCACCCGGGTGATCTGCTGGTAGCACGAGACGTCCGAGCAAAACAAGCGCTGAGCGCGCGCGCATCGTCCCTGCATCGTTTGAAACCTGCGAGCTGAGGCTAAGCTAGCTTATGGGCAACAAAGCGAAGGGATGTTTCGGAATTCTTCCGCAGAAAGAGAGGTTGCCATCTTTTTTTTCTTCTTTTTTTCTTTTTAGCTGGAACGAGCTAACACCTGACGTCTCACCTGCCGGACACTATATTAACTCCTTGGTGTTATAAAGACATTCAGGAAACATGGTTTAAAAAAAAAAAAAGACCAACCAACAAAAAAAGAAAACATTTGTTTTATTTGAGAAAAATAAAAAAATAGACTGCTTAATTGTTTCTTTTTAATATTAGCTTACTTTAATGTAGCTTAAATGCCATCAATGTGTTTAGACCATTTTTATTGATTTTTTTCGTTAAAAGATATTTTATATTTTGCTACTTACTGGTTGATATAAAATCTTTACACGCCTTAACTACAGTAATAATATTAATTAATCTTCTCGGTGTTCTGCGGATTTCCTTTGAAGTCGCTGTTTTTCGTAGTGACGTAATTGTGCTTCCAAGCATCACCGCTAGAGGGCAGCACAGGACAGGACACAGTAAAGTCTCAGGGTCAGAGGTCACATGAAGGGTGAAACGATGGTTTTTAAACCTAAACTGAGCAAATAATATAACTGAAGTAAGACTCACGTTTGGTGCATGCCTTTAGTTTTTTATCATGCAAAAATAATAATGTTTTTGTTTTATTATAGTAATTATTGTATAGGCATACATAATTAGATTAAGTCCATCTTGTTCCATTTCACCAAGCTACTATCTTGGTGGTTTTAAAAATGAGTTTGTGATTTTCAAAGCACATATTTGATGTTTTAAAAAATGGCAAATCAACGTTTCCCTGAAAATTTCCACTGGGTAAAAATGTTGAGTACAATACACAAAAAAGTAAACAGTTTAATGGATAATTTTCATTTGGCTTTATTATTTTTATCTAGTCTGTCGTTTTTTATTTATTTTTTATTATCAAAACTGTGATATATATTTTTTAACTTTGCATCGCTTCTTTTAATTTTAAATGCATTTTTCAACAGAGTGAGTGCAAGCAAAGGAAACACCATGAATCCCGTCTACAGCCCTGGACCAACAGGGATCCCGTTCACTAACGGCAAGGGTTTGAGCTACCCAGGTAACTCCTTTGGCAATAATACATAGTAAAAAAGCACGATTAGAAGAAATAATATGAATAAATTAGTTTTTTTAATTTTTATTTTGGCAAATCAGCTGGATTCCCAGTTGGATACGCGACTGCCGCACCAGCATACAGTCCCAGTGTTTATGCAGGAGCCAACCCAGGTTTCCCCAGTGGTAAGAATTGAAATCTAGCTTTTAATGTTGTAAACTTTAATTTTCTTTCAGCTTCCGACAGTACAGTGGCAAAAAAAGAAGTGGCTATTTATCACAGTTTCAGTAGAACTATAGTTGTAGTTACTGTTTAACAATTTAACTTTCCCATGTTTAAAAGTGTATTAAAACCTCTCATATTGCAAGGATTCAAAACATTTTTTAGGCAATTTGATTGATTTTAAAACTATAAAATTAACTAGGGATGCTGGATTCTGATATAAATATCCAATAATAACAATAATACTATATTTGTGGCAGATGACTGATATTTACAAATACTACACATCGTCAGTAGAACCTTTACACTGTGAGGCTCACACGGCTGCTGTTTTTTGGCTTTTTACACAACTTTACAAAAGTGGGAGCTGCTGTTTGGATGCTGGAATATTGCCATCTTTATGAGGTCTTAACGCACGTATTTTAAACAAAATGTCTTAAAAGGTTTTAGACCTGTAATGACGGCATGGGATGTGTGTTTTCCTGCTTAAAGTAAGCAAGTTTTTCCCTCTCTCTAGGCTACGCTACCGGCACTGCCTTCAAAATGTCCTGCTCTCCCAACACGGGGAGCGTCCCTCCGTACTCCTCATCTCCAAACCCTTACTCTGCTGCTGTTTACCCTGTAAGGAGCTCCTACCCCCAACAGAGCCCTTATGCACAGGTCAGTGATTTTGTGTTAGCACTGTTATGTCTAATGACGTGATTAGGGTTGTTATTTTTATTTTGTAACGCGCCGTTCCTTTTTGATCCAGGCGCTAATACCGTCACAACAGCAGGGCACCTATTACACGCAGCCGCTGTACGCGGCTCCGCCTCATGTCATCCATCACACGACGGTGGTCCAGCCCAACGGGATGCCTGCAGCAATGTACGCCCCGGCCATCCCTCACTCTCGCCCCAACGGCGTAACCATGGGGATGGTAGCAGGCACGACCATGGCTATGTCAGCAGGTGGGCCGCCGTGGCTTCACATCAATCCGACTCTGACGCTTTAACAGTCGGTGTCAGGCTGGGAATGAACTAACACGTGTTTGCGCTTCTTCTCAGGAACTCTGTTGACAAATCCATCACCAGCACCTGTCCCCCCCCATCAATTGACGATGCCCACGTATCGGCCTCCTGGCACCCCCAGCTACAGTTATGTTCCCCCGCAGTGGTGAAGAGACTGAAGCGTGAGTCCAGGGCGATTCAAAATCCCCCCTCATCACATTTTATCACACACAACTATAAACATCAAAGTTTTTGTTTTTGGATTAAAAATCATCCTCAGGTGTTGCAGCTTTCTATCAGACGAAGTTGAAATGGTTTGAGTAATTCTCCACTGTGTTAACAGACGTTTTTTTCTTTCATTCTTCTCCCCCCTGCAGGTCAGAAAAGGCGTCAGATATGCATTCACACTCTACTCCAGTGTTTTTTGCTCCCGGTTAGCGACCTGCCCCTGGCAGCGTCCGCGACCGCTTAGTCTTCTTCCAGCATAATGTGAATTTTAAAAAACCCAACTAACATAGATCAGAGTCCGTTCGAACAGGGGAGAGGGAGCTGGGGAGGGTGAGACCCATCCCCTGTAAAAAAAAAATAAATAAATAATAATAATAAATAAAAACCCAACCCTTATATCCACAAGGCTGCATTCCATGTCGCTCCCCTCCCCTGCTCTCCTCCACTCAGCATCAGCACCTCTGCAGCCTGGCCACATAGCTCACATCATAGTACAAAAAAAAAAAAACTCCAGGCGAACGTTTTGCGGACTGTCATGCAGGTTTTTATAGCTTAAACTCTAAAGTTCTTAAAAGGGAGTTTGACTATTTTAAATGTTAATTTAGTTTTATTTGGA
>JAVLVB010000194.1:1063419-1138419 GCA_032876305.1 Orestias chungarensis
TATATTTATATATATATATATATATATATATATATATATATATATATATATATATATATATATATATATATATATATATATATATATATATATATATATGCGCATCTATATATATGTACATAAATGTATATGCATATATATGTATATGCATATGTATGTATATATATTCATATATATATATATATATATATATACACATGCATATACATATATATATTCATATATATGTACACACATGTGTATATATATTCATATATATGTACACACATGTGTATATATATTCATATATATGTACACACATGTGTATATATATATTCATATATATGTACACACATGTGTATATATATATATATGTGTGAACTAATGCTAGCTTGATCTACCTGCTGTGACAGATGCAAAGTCAATAAAAGTCACACGTCCAAAGGAACTAAAAAAAAATAAAACAGTAATAATCTGCAATGCTGAATCACCAGTGACGTCTCATAAATGTGAAAAAAAAGAAGAAGAAATGTTCATGCAAAAACGTGCCTGCGTACTCGAGACGCAGAGTTTTACCATTTCCACTGCTTTAGATGCGTGATGCAAGTTTTTTTGGGGTGTTTCTTTAAGCGACGCAGCGTCTTAGTATGTTTGGATTCTAGAGAATAGGAAGGAGGGAGAGTCTCTGAGTCTGTGCCTCTGACCGACGGCCATTCCGCAAAACGTGTAACCAGTCTGAGTGCTTCATTTTCTTCTGTGCGTTTAATTTTGCTAAGAGTTCAGGCGCTCCAGCCCGTTGGAGCCGGAGCGCGTTTGTTTTTGGCCGGAAGTGTTCTTTAGCGAGGAACGGAGAAGTCGGGAGTCGTTTTCATGACGACGACTTGAGCTGTGAGCGCAACACGCTGTCTATCCTTAACCGTTCACGTAACCGTAGTTCGTTTCCGTGTAGCTCTTGAAGCACTACAGCATTCGATCACTGCTAACTGTGACTATGTTAGGCAAGCATCATATATATTCCCAGTCCAGTTGTGAATAGCACTACTGAATGAAGGCACGAAGTGGAAACGATTTAAGCCTTCTTTCTTCTCTTTATTTTTACCCTTGGACATCGCTCGCTGTCTTACCTCAAAGTAAACCCACCAGTATCACTGTTTCAGACATGCTTTTTCTATGTTGCCTCAGTCACCTCGGTTAAACACTCTGTTTTGTAAATGTTATTTTTTGTGATTTTTGGTTCATGTTTTGTACTCTTACAAAAGGTAAAATAAAACCAACTATAAGGGAAAATCTCTGTTTCTAATTTTGTCTTATCAAATGCTTTAGACATAATATTGTATACATAAGTAACTGTCAGGTATAATGCCCAAAACAGTTAGTAGCATCGCTGGTAAAGCTTTAAGTTGGTACTATAAACACTGTATTTTTTATTTTTCTCACTATATTTGGTGTAAAAAATAAATTTAGTTGATTTTCCTGTTAGGTTGTTTTAAACTTGGTACATAAACACAACTAGGCACTAATTTAATGGTATGCTCTCCTGTCTGAACCATCTTTAAAGTTACTAAGTGGGCTTCAAGTCATATTTGGATTCAGTTCAGTATGAAAAACCAAATTAACCAGAAAATAAAAACGGTGACCCTTTTGAAGGTAACTATTTGACACTAGTAGAGACACTAAATTAAGTTGATAAGATTGAATCATCTCCCCTCAAAACATGGTTGGGGCAGCATCATGCTGTGGGGAACCTTTTTTTTCGCAGAGACATCAAGTTTGATCCATCACTGTTTTAACCGTTTCTGTTTCAGAAAGCCTCAATCATTTCATATTTACATGAGTCTAGACAAACGCTTTTTTCTCCCTGTCCAAGTACCAGCATCACTTTTTGCGAGTAACTTTTTGATTCTCTTCAATGTTTTAAGTTAAATAAAGAGAAAAAATATTTTTCTTAAATTTTGAGGACGAATTCTCAACAATGCTCAAATGGTCCACAAGCAATATAAACAAGTACAATGCCCTGTAAAAGCTAAACTAAGCTAATTTCAGTGGAATTATGCTTTTAGTACTCCTGTAATCTGTATGGATTTGAATCTTTGTTTACGTCCAGCTATTCAGTGAGACCCTTAGAGGTCACAATCATCTGTGAGGCCAGAGGTGGATCTAGATGATCTGCAGATATCTGCAGCTCTGGCGGGAAAATCTTTCCGAAGGCAAACTAGTTGCTTACATCAAATCTTGCCATTTTAGTAAAATGGTGTTGGGGGAGGGGATCTAGTTTGTAATTTTTCCATCAGCCGTGTCAAAGTTACACCAAGCATTTAAGCTTAGCTGAGCAGAAAAGGCCAAAAACAAACATTCTGGTTTTTATGCCAACAACCTTTAGGCCAACGAACCGCAAGCTGTGTTTTTCAGTTGCACGGGGGAATCCTGTCTGATTTAAACATGGATGGAAATTCATTTGGGGCCATCCTGGATGAAAAAAACTGGTAATGGTTGCCAGAAAAAAAATGAGACTGAGCCTTCCAGCCATACAGGCATGGCCAGAGGTAAAACAGAATGGTTTGGATCAAAGCATTTTCATGTTGGACTGAACTCAAACCATCCCAGATCACTGATCCTCTCCCTCTAATCTGACTGAAACTGAGGTATTTTGTAACAAGCAAGTGATTCAGGCTTTACATGTGTAAAGCTGCTAAAGCTCCATTAAAACATTTAAAACGTGCTGGAATGTAATAAACTTGAAAAAAATGTATTTTTTCTGTCACTTCCAAAATAAATTTCCCCAAATATATTTAAATTTAGTGTTGTAATGTGATAATTCATTAAAAAAATCTATAAATATTTCTCCTAGGAAAGAAACAGCAGAGGGCGCCAGAGAGACAAGCTCAGAACGAGGTTTCCCGTCATGCAACGCGGGCACGCTAACGTGAAGCAATATGACGTAATATGACGGTTGTGTTTTGTTTTCAGGTCAGCACAGACAAGCTTGTTTGTCAAACTCCGGCGTTTTAACTTTATGTTTTCGTTTCTTCCGCGACGTAGTTTGGCAGCTAAAGCGGGTCTTTGGTAATTTGCAGCTGTTTTTATTAAATATCCGGAGTAAAAAAAAAAAAAAAATGGCCGCCGGGGTTAAAGCTAGCTAAAGAAGCTAGCTAAAGGAGGATGAGCTGTCCGGGAAACAGCGGCGTCTCCGTCGACTCCGCTGACCTCTTCAATGACCTTTGGAGGAAGCTGCAGGAGTGTCACCAGAACACAGTACAAGGTAGAGATTAAAACCCTCCAACTAAGCCGTGGACACTCACAAATGGCTTGTTTGTTGTTGTTTTCCTCTAGATTTGGAGGCTAAAGTGAGCAAGCTGAAAAAGGAGCGCTGTTTGTGAGTATGTTTCCTCTCGAGCTGCTGTGGTTCGTGAGGAGAGAGGAGCTGACATGAAGCTGTGGTCGGTTTGCAGAGACGCTCAGAGGCTGGAAGTGTTTTACAATCGCAGCCAGCAGCTGAAGGAGCAAAACAGGAACCTCCAGGAAGCCATCATCCAGCTGGAAGACAGGTGACCGACTCACTGACTCTCACTGGGATGCTTTAGGCTCACTGGCTGGTGGGTCTGGTTGCCTCACAGTGTCACGTCAGATTTAAATGTAAATTAAGATTTGACAATCATAAACCAAATCAGTTCTCCTGTATCTACAGGCAGTAGAGCGGCAAATGTAATTCAAAAGATCTCGACTGCTGCAAGCTTGCTTTCACTTCATTTTCGTATCCACCTCCAATTAAAACACTCGGACCAGGGCCCTGGTTTTATAGAACCTGGTTTGCAATTTATTATGTTTTCTTCAGCATATTTTAAAAACTAGATATAACCAAAGTGCAGTTTGGCCAGAAAAAAAAAAGCAGCTTAGGCTCTTCTATACATGAAGATGACGGCTGAGCTGATCAGAGAGGTACTGTGGAGCAAGACAGAACGCCAGTGGAGAGATGACAGACTTGGTGAGACGTTTTCCAGTTAAAAAGGACGGGCGGCATGCGATTCAGTCCTCTATTCTGCCTCCATAGTTGTTGTGTCCAGATCGATCCGAGTGGGCGTTGAAATCGCACTGAGCGTGTAAGAATTTTGCTGTGAAACATGAACCAAACAAAGAGTAACATGAACTATTTCCAGGGTCCAAGCTAGAGGGTGTGATCGCTGCGTCGTCTTGGAGGAGAAGCTGAGGAGCGGCCAGGATCAGAATCTGGAAGTAATCGCTGAACTGAGTGAGTTTGGTTCCTCAAAAAGTGTCTGATTTGTACGAAGCTCCTTTAACCTGTCCGTGTTTCCTTACAGATATTCAGATTAAGTAAATCTAAGATGTAAATTCTTGTTGCTTTGACTCTTTTTTTTTAACATACCGGGGTATTTAACTTTGGACGTGTTAATCATGTAAAAAAACAGGTAGAACTGAAACGAGCGACCAATCAAAGTAAAGCGTCAGAAAGAAAGCAGGATAATGCACACATAACTATTGTTAGGAATACTGTAGTCAAAATAATAATATATGAAAGGTTTTTAATGTTTAATGCAAACGTTGCAGCATACGCTGTAGGTCTTACATGTTGCACATCAGAGAACTTCCTAGCATTAATTTGCAGAGCAACATCCGGATTGCTTATAATTCGTTTCAGACTGAAACTACAATAGAAGTTATTCCCCCATGCATCCGGATATATTTTGGATGTAAAACATATCAGTGATAATTTGGAAAGGTGCAGAGGTTTGTAAAAGTTTGATTCCCATTTATTTATCTGATCCTGCTTCGGTTTAGTGGCCCCTGTCTGTTCTTTACCAGCATGATTATCCGGCTTATCCACGGTGCGAACCGTTTAGCTGCTAAAGACCCTCTCTGTTTTACATCGTCTCTTTGAATTCAGAGCATCTGCAGACATGACGCTCTTATTTCTGGAATGTTTTTTAAGGATATCTTATTCTTTAAATGTTTTTCCAGAGAACGAGAACAAAAAGCTGGTGGATGAAAACCGAAAGCTTCACGACACACTGCAGAGAGCGAAGACGTCTCGGTAAGTCCTGCCGCTTAAATAAATACTTTTTAAATTGTGTTACCTGTGAAACCCAGAGGCTTTATTTGTGTAGTTTCACTTCTAGTATAAATAAAAAACAAATCTTTCTAGCTGTTCTACAACCTTTGTGCTTTTAAAGGATGTGCAATTTCCTCCACTTTTAGCAACATTTCAGGTTCTGATGTGAGACGAGTACAGAACAGTTTCACTTCCCTCTCTTCAGCAGATGTTTTTTCCACTTCCGTAGAGCTGCAGACCTCGAGGAGACCTCTCCACCGGAGCATGAGGACGGCGTCATCCCAGACTCGCCGGTCTTGCCGAGCTCTCTGCCTGTGCTGAACAAGCTGAAGAAGCGCAAACACGCTGACAAGAGCCCGCACGTTCGCTACGCAGAGGCGCCTCTGCTGCTGAAGAACAGCTCCCTGTTCGACGGTCAGTCCACGGTTGAGGCACCAGAACAGGTTTTGATTATGAAGAAGGATGTTCTGATCTTTTGACGTTTTTGTTGTCGCCCTCATTAAAGAGCTAAAAGAGTCGGATGGAGGTGCAAAGAATTGTGGGCGAGGAGAGGTGCTTGTGCCAAACACCTGTGAACTGGACTCTTCCCACAATTCAAGTATGAATTCAAGTTTGATCAACTCAGGAAAAAATGAGTTCTAGGAAAACCTGAATAGAAAATTCTCCAATTATATATTTATAACTTGAAGTTTGACAGATTTTAGTCCCCTCCTGTTGTCCTCCTATTTAAAATCTGCGTGTTGTTTTTTTTTTAGATGACGTGACGGAAGAAGCCGAAGAGCCGGTTGTAGAAACCTGTGGCCTGATGCTGCTGGGTAACGGCCCTGTAAGTCCGGCTGTGTGAGATTATTCGGTTTGATCAGAACGTTGAACAACTTCAAAGTTTTGGTCCATCACTCGCAGGAGTCCTGTAACTCTTGTAGTCACAAATCTAAATCCAGAAATGTAGCTTAAAAAAAACCCAAAACATGTTAACTATGAAAACAAAAGTTTATCGTCCCACTGCAAACAGTGAGCTGGGTGGTAAATCAAGTAAAGTTGAGTAAAGTAAAGACAGTAGGATTTAGGACCCCTCAGATCTCCATAACAACCATGAGACAACATCCAGTTGCCGACTAGTTGTTTTGGGTTGAGCATTTTTCAAGAAAAGTTATTTTTTTTTGTATCTTACCATCACAAATGTAAATAGGAACAAGATTAACCTTTTTCCAAGACGATCAAAGATGCTGCCCTGTCAAAAAGTAATGTTTATTTGTTGAGATTATGCTACTGATTTATTAAAAGTTACAATAGTTTTCAGACATTTATCATCAAATTTTTTATTTTTTCACTGTTGTTTCTAGAAACCTGAATTTGCTCCAAAGTGCCAAAGCAGCTCAAAGAGTACCTGGAAGCAAAATGTTCGTTTAAGGTAAGCACGACAATATTATTATTTTCTCAGAGAAGTATATCCTTCTGTTCTATCCACAGATAGCCGCTAAAACAGTCCTATCTCCCACGCTCAAGGCTGCTCTCTTCTTCTGTGCGGCTCCACAGTCCAGACTCGACCGCACAGAGATCGCCGTCTCTCCTGCCGAGTGTCGAACGCTTTTCAGAAGAACGTTCCCTTCGCCGGGCCAAAAGGAGGAAGGATGACGGTGATCAAGAGGAGCAGGGAAGTGGCCAGGACACCGCACCCGTCTCTGATCTTGGCTCTAAAGAGAACCGACTGGACAAAACTGTAAAAACAATATTTTTATCGTCCCGCTTTTAATTTTTTTATTTTTACTTGCTCTCTTAAGACTTGTTTGTTGTTGTCACAAAGAATTGCAGTTTCAGGGAAATCTATTAAAACGTTACAGGGTCAAAGGGAGACTCTAAACCAAAACCCAAATCGTTCTGGTGGAAGTCCTGCTTTCAAGAAGCCACTCAGTAAAGCTAAAGAAGAATCGGACGAGAGAAGAGCGCCTCTGCAGGACCGCAGGGGTTCACAGAAACACCTTCATTGCCACGACTGTTAGTCTTTACCAATATAGCGGAGATATTTTATAAGACGTGTTTTTTTTTTATATATATAAAATATCTGTCAAAGCTCAAGTTTGTCCCCTTTTTTCCCAGCTGACAGGAAGGAGACGATTGAGCCTATGTGGAGTATCGACCCGGCGCTCGCCCTGTCCATGTATGACAGCGAGCAGAGAGAAGACCAGGTACAGAATCATCACCGGCTTTACTGTTTGATTTATTGGGAGTATTCATAAAAAAACACATCTCACTGCTGTATTTTAGGAGGTGGAAGAGAAGCAGCGACCCGCAGAACTGGCAGACACTGACTGCACCTGGGTCAGTCACAGCATGCTGCAGCGTCAGGACGGGGAGGAGATTGAGTCTGGTAGATGAAGAACCTTTAAAATGGTCGAGGACAGACGGGAGCAGATTCATCCTAATGTTGATCGTTGCGTTTCATTTTCCGAGGTCTGGGAAAAAAGGCCAACGACAGTCTGGATGTGATGTTTGATGCAACAACTTTAGGGGAGTACAAGTCGTACAACTGCTCTGACTTAGACCAGAGTCGGCATTGTGACGACGATGAAGAGGAAGAACAGGAAATTGGCAGTACGGATTTAGATTAAAATCGAAATTATAGCAATTTTTGGTGTTAAATATGCATTTCGTTTGTTTATATTTTTTTGAATTTTTTTTCAATCAAAGCAGATCAAGACCCTCCTGAAACCGATGCACGCCTCAGCAAAACCCGGTAAGAAAGGTCCCCTGGCGTCTTGGTTTATGTTGAGGGTTGCATGAGTTTGACCATCCTGCACGTTTGTTCATCAGGGCCCCGACGTTTGCTCACGTGGCCGTCGTTCGCAAGAAGGACGAGAGGAGGAAACTGAAGGGCACCACGTGCAAGGAATGCGAAGTGGTGCGTATTCCCAGCCCAGGCCGGGGGGCCCGGGCTTTTTTCGAGACGAAGTTGCAGTCGCAGTAACGCCTCCGTTTCATGCAGTACTACGCTCACCTGCCGGAGGAGGAGAAGCAAAAGAAGCTAGCCGCTTGCTCCAGGCATCGATTTCTGTACATTCCTCCCTGCACTCCTGAAAACTTCTGGGAAGTTGGATTCCCCTCGACACAGACGTGTATCGAAAGAGGTAACAGAGTGCTAATTTATCTCTAGTTTTAATTTTGTCACCCAGCAGCAGCAGCTCTGGGCAGGGAAGCCCTCTGGCTTTTTAAAAAGATTAAGGATCACTGCACATCTTTGAATGCTTATCAGAGGTTAAAGCGTCCTTTGTTCTCGTTATTAGGTTACATCAAGGAGGAGGAGAACCCTCAGGCTCGATCAAGGAGGCGGCAGCCCTTCAACGCTTTATTCTCTCCAAAGAGAAGCCAGAAGCAGAGCTGAAACTCCTCAACAGGGCAGAAACAGTTTTACCTGCACAGAATGGCTCAGGCAGCACCTGACGTTAACAATACAGGAGGAGGCGTGTCCTTATGTTTGTTTCCTGGTGTAAATAAAATAAAGAATGAATGTTTGAACTGCTTTAGATCAGTCTGTAGGATCAACCACACGGGATACAAGTATAGACTTTCATTAAGATTGTCAGAAAACGAGCCCATTTTAGAAATTGTAAAATAGAAAAATATAAACTCGTTTACAAGAGCAGGTTTTGTCTTCATGATGGAGATTCTCCTTCAGAGTACAGTAGCAGTGCTTCCCCTACGTGACTGATTATCACACTGTTAAAGAAAAAAAATTACATATTAGATTTTAATGTTTTTATACAATTGCACATCACATGAAAACAAAACAATTTCCTTTTAGGGATTTAGGACTTCCTGCTTCCACGCTTAAGTGTAAAAAGAACAAGAAACTAAAGTGAAGTTCTTACCAGAGTAGAGAAACAGAGTTAAAGTCCATGTTGAAAACCAAAGGAGAGAGGATCATGGCTGTGATCTGGGAGAAAAATGGTAAAGAAGAACAAACTAATGAATCCCCATTTAAAACGGTTGATTTTTCTGGTAGCATTTCAAGATGTTTACCTTTGACAGAAAAGTCCAAAATGTGACGTGCTCGCGGGACAGCCCGCGTTTTAATTGGACGGTGGCTAACAGTAGCAAAAACCCCAGCAACGCACTGCGGGGCCAGAAACAGCCAGGTGTGAAGTTAAAATTACAAAAACAAAAAACCATGCACAGAGGCTACAACAGAACATATGTAGACATTTCTATTGAATATTGAGAGTAGTTTTGTTTTTACAGTCACCTTGCACAGCAGCCACAGTGAAAGGCGTGGGACTGAAGCGAGGGGAACTCCAAGGCACCTGTAATGTCGCCTATAGAGAGACAAACACTTGCAATGCTTAAAACAAAAACAAAAAAGCTCTCAAGTCAAAGTGAATTTATACTGATGCATATGTTGCATCACCACTGGTTTAATTATACCTGTTGGATGAGCGGCCAGAGCCAGCAGCAGCACACTGTTAAAAGACGGGGACAGCTGTTATCAAATGAAGCATTACTAACGAGTTTCTACCACTTAAAACCCGACGTCTAACGATAAATCACAGCAAGTCCCCCAGCCTGTGTTAAACCAACCCAGACCTCCATCACACACTTGTCTTAGCCTCACTCTGCTAGACTTAAACATGTCCAAATTGGACAACTAGTTACATGTGCCTGCCAGTCAAGACTGGTGTAATGTCATACACTGGCAGGGATTTCCCACCGTGAGATACCTCATGTTTCAGAGAACAAGGGATTCATTCCTTAACCTGAAGAGCAGGACTTGCTAAACATCCTATTTTGGACATTTAAATGTCACTTACTGCCATGGCATTTAACACTTTAGTGATGACAGTATGAAATGAAAAGCTCTGATTTACCCACAACCATATAAATGCACTCTTACCTTAACAAGTAGTTGATGCATTGTTGTTCAATGTCACTATAATGAAAAAAAGCACAAAAAAATGCATGTCTGATCTTAGAAGTTCAAGTAATAGAAACACTTTGGCATTTTTTTTTTCCTTTGAGGGGATCCATGAATTTAGAACGTTTCTGTTTTTATCTCCGGATCTTGATTCTTAAGGCACAAGGCCAGATTTAAATAAGCAAAAATCTGGTGTAGTGAGCCTGAAATCCATTTACATTATCATATGTGGAATCTAGATGTAGCTCTACTAATAAATAAATAAAGTTTTCTGGATTCAGACGCGTCTGGCTGAACCACCACGTATGGCGCCCAGAGAAAACAGACGAGAAATAAAACTGAAGAAAATGTGTTCATATTTGAAATGTTTTTATTCATTTATGAAAAGAGTAATTGAATGAATTGATAAACTTGATTAACTACAATGTTTTTTTTTGATAATTTGCACTCGTCATATCCATGCCTGGTTACTGATAGGCCTGCAGGGGAAACAAGATTTTAATAGAACCTGTCTGACAGCATGAAGTAGGGTAAAAAATAAATAAATCAGCTTTCTGTAAATGATTAAAGCATAAATTGCTTAAGGAGAACAACTTGCCCTCGGATTGTGACCTTAATCTCAACCACACTTGGGGTTTATTCAACAGGAAAATGATCCTAAGCTCGTCCAATGAACGGAAAGCAAATAAAGAGCGAACAGAAAATGAAAGAGCAGACTCAAGACTCCATTCAATTTTTTGAATTGAGTCCGATTGAGGCACGATGTTAATCATTCTCAACAACCCAATGTGGTTAAATTAAGATGAGTGGAGTAAAAGGCTCCAGCTTCAATTAATACTTAATGGAAGTTGTTGCTTTGTTTGGTTTGTTTCTTAATGAATGAAAAAAAAATGTCATTTGAAAACAACTTTTTAACTTACTCAAGTCACCTTAGTCCAACTCACCTGTTCAGCCGGTTGTATGCTCGTCTGTATTTCTTACACTAACCTCAGATTAGTGGACTTGTGAATTCGAAACACTCTGTATGCACCTGAAAACGGCGATAAATCAGACAGGGTTTACGGTTAGCCACACATTTAAACAAGGTCAGGACCTACAGTGCTCCAACCGCACTTACCCACACAGGAGAGATGGCACAGAGCCCAAAGGTAGCCGCTCCGATCAAACTGCGAAGAACGCGCCGAGAGAGTAACGAGATGTGTTGCAGTGTCCAAATAAACCAGATCACTATTTCAAACCTGAGGTTACCTGAGGGTCAAACAGGGGAAGATAGACAGCTGACAGCAGCTGGAGGCCAACGCTGCAGAGGAGAGAGGAACTTTATAGACAAAGACATTTGAATGGAGTCGTCTTGATAAAGCTATCACGGCTTCCTATTTTTAGTTAAATACGACGGCTCAGTTTAATCCTTAGATAGACACAAATGTAAATAAACGCTGTTTGTTACCATCAGCCCAGCTTTACAGTCAGGTCAGATACAGATAAGTCAAAAAATGACCGACATCATCCAATATGGACGTTGATACTGTGCATCCCAATATATGCTTTCATCTAGGAGAGGCTTGAGGTTTGTTTGTTGTTGTTTGTTTTTTTGCATGTTTAGCAAGTCCTTGTTGAATTTGATCAATTTTGCATGATTTTTTTAAAGGTATGTAGTTTTTTGCATACCTCTTTTATCATCTTGCGGTCTACTCCTCAGGTGAACCGGCTTGAACAACCAAACCTCGGCGTGTTGGCTGTTAATCTGGACTTCCTCGACGTAGGAAATATTTTCCTTTAAGCATAATCAGCAACTGCTGACCCTTTTTGAACCCCTTACTAAACTCATAACTCTCAGCAGCACTTCAAACTAAATGATGTGATCCACCTGTGTGTGATTGCATTAAATTTAAAGGAATAAATTGTGGATATCATTTTCTTTGCAGAGATTGTTTGTTGTATTGTATTTTCAAAAGTATCTTATTCACTGTTACATTTTTAAAATCTATAAATGTTATTATAACCAAACATGTCATTTATATAACCCACACTGTGTGTCTGCTGTGCTTCACTGCTATTTTTAATCTGAGGCTGCATTTACCCACATCTGAGTCCCGATAAGGAACAAATTTATGGAAAATCTTGTTGATTTCATATTGTAATAACATTAGCGGCTTGAAGGTGAAGCTTACCTGATAACTTTAAGCCACTGTGTCTTCTGCTGGAGAAAAGAGAAAACACAGTTCATGTCACACACGAGGTTCCAACAAGTAAGAGACTATATTTTTTTAACTTCTTTACTGTTCATAATGGCGTCTCAAACTACGGTTTTGGCTTTAACATTAAAGAGGACAAAATCTTCTGCAGGCTCTGTTCAGTCTGTCATAAGACGTAACTATAAATCTATGAAACTAATTATGGATGCTATAATAAGCTTATTTTCTAAATGACACAGATTTCTTTTTTTTTAAACCAGATATTTGTTCCTGAATGATCGTCAACAGTTTGGATCCAGATCTAAATCTGGAGAGAAGTAGATAGGAATCGGGTGTTTTCTGTAATAGATGTAGATAATAGACTCCAACTGGGTCTAATGTAAGCTCGATGTCAGTCCAGCTGTTCTTGCGAAGGTCTCAGAAGGATGTCGGAGAACGAGAGGTGAATAAACGGCATCGTGACGATCCACAACAGACTGATGAGCCTCAACTGAATGTTTTGGAGAAACAAGCGAAATGCTACGTAACGCGTCTAACACCAAGCAGGGTTGTGGCAGCATTATGCTGTTAAGAGGAAATGCTTTAGCCACAACGAGGAAGTTGGTTTCACTTGATGAGAAGGTGAATGGAGCTAGAAAATCTAATAAAAAACACGAGAAATATTAGAAGTAAATTACTTATTACAATAGTATAAAGTCTAGAGAATGGACTAGTCAAAGTGCACAAATAAATCAAACTGAGAATCATAAAAAAAAAAAGTCTGTTTCCTATCTAAATGGGCTTGAGTTACTTTTGGATGGGCAAAATTTACAGGGAGCAGATGAGCAACGCATGTGACACATTACAAGGCGGTAAATGGGAGTTGAAGCGCTTACCTCTTTGTGAAAGGTGAATACAAAACTAACTACACGAGAGGAATTCTGAAGAGTGAAGAAGAATGGGATGTCCTGTGAAGAAGGGAAAACACAGCGCGTGGAAACTACGTTCACGGAAGAAAACTGTTAGTTAACGTCAGCCAGTCGCTCACCAGGCGCGACAAGGCCCTGGAACCAGCGTATATGTTCCCCACGAACAGGAAGGAGCCTGGAAGCCAGGAGAGAGCGGCCGATCTGCAGCGAGAACACACGACCCACCTTTACACGGGTCTGTAAACCACAAGCCATCCAGCAGTTTTAGAGGGGATTACCTGGGGATGCGATTCATCTCCACCCATCCCAGCTTTCCGGACAGCAGAAGCAGGACGGCTCCGATAAACGTCTGCCATCTGAGAAGGGAGCGTCTCTGTTGGGTTTTTGTGTGTGTGGGTTTGGGAAAGCGTTTCGTGTGTGTTACGTTTTTTTTTTTTTTGAAGCTACTCACCCTTGAAATAAAGTGGGATAGGTGAATTTCAGCACCGACAGGACAAACTGCACAGGGAAACAGGTCAGGTTAGCGTTTCACACATAATTATACAAAAAAGGCGAATAATGTAGAACCCTTATAATCATTATAGTTGACCTTAATGGAGAAAAACAGGTTACAGTTGACTTTATTTGGAGGCATAAGAGTAAAAGAGGTAGTCGGAAGGCAAATAAATGCAAAACAAATCAGAAACTATTTATTATTTTGGCTCCACTTTATCAATTTTTTGCTTTTTTTTTTGACCTGTGACAAAAAACACATAAAACACAAAATTACAATATCTTACTAATTTAGTAAATATATGCAATGATATTTTTGGAACTTCTAATAGAGATTGATTGCTCCAATTATCTTCTATTTGATGATTGTGTCTGATAGTAGCCTTAAATAAATACTGTGTTGAACTTGGGGCCATGTCCGTCACACCGTCTCCGTCCCGTCCACTCTCACCTTGTTGGTGAAACAGGACGCGACGAAAACGCAGCTGAACGCGAGGCCGGAGACGAGGCTCCCGCCGTGCATGTTGGTCCGCGGACGCGCCTCGGCGGAAGCATGGCGACCATCAGAACTCTGACATGTCACAGACACGCAGCGTTCCAAAGCTCCACAAACTTCCGTCACAGACGACACGTCAGGACGTTAAACAGCAGAGATCGTCTTCAAAGAGACAGAATGCTCACTCGGGAAAAGCGAGTACTACTATTAGTAGTGGTATATAAGTATTAAAAACGGATATACTGGTATAATAATAATAATAATAATAATAGAATTGAAAGGACTATTGGGTTACTACTGGCTTTTAGGCCACATGTGTAATCAACTCTCTTAATACCATTCCACCACCATGTTGGATTCAGCATGTTTTTTTAGTTATAAAAATATATGACATCCCACTGAACTACATTAGATATTTGAGCGCATCCCAGCCATTTGTATCATTTTTGTTGAGAACAATAGTTTGTGATATACATTTCCACACATTTCAAGTTTAAAATATATAATTTATTTTTAAATGTCTTTTTTTTTTCAAAAGACTTGAAGCATTTTGAAAATTGGATAAGAAAGCTTTACAACAGTAATATAATTATATATTATCTATTATATATTAGCAATCAGAGCTCTAATCCATCTGTAGGACTATTTCATACCATGCAGTCATGAGACCTTGGATAAGGAAACGTAAATATAACCAATTTAGTCAGTAAACTGCTAAGAACAATGCATCAACATCACACTGAGAAATACCTATAAAAATGAGAGATGATCTGCAACACAGTAACTTGCTGCAGCCCAACCAACAACAAAGGTCAAAGAAAACAGTCAGAGTGAGCACTCCTGTCCACTGTCGTAGATCTGCCGAGGCTGACAGTGGGTCACGTGGTTTCGGGGTCGGTTCCGTGTTTACGGAGCTGCTGCTGCTGCTGCTGCGCTTCTCGCTCGCGGTGGAGTTTCTGACAGAGGATGTAGAGCCGTCATGTCTTTTTTAACGCAGGAACGAAACAAACAAAGGTTAGCAGCACTGCCTCTGGGTCTGTCCTGGAGGTCGCACTATTTAATGGTTGTATTTTGTGTGCGTATGTGTGTGTCGCAGTGAGTCTCGGGTTATAAACAGTGGAGTGCGGCTGAATGCCTTTGATCTACTGGCTGAATCCCTTTGATCTACTGGCTGGGCCGCTCGGCTAATCAGGGCTCCTCTGACAGCTGCGGCTGCTCATTACTGAAGCCATGGAGCTGCTGTCCGGTCCCAATCCTGGCCAAGCCAGAACAAAACCCACGACAGCTGCTTTATCTCATCCCTGATAAATAATGGCTTAGCCACTTCCATTGTTCACTGTATTTAAGCTCTGTAATGTGAGTTGAGGTCACTGTGCACCTGTTTAGACTGTTCCCTCAACACTTAACTGTTCTGTTCACTTTTAAGGAGACTTAAACAGACAAAAGCTGGATTGAAACTCACCCAAAACAAGAAGGCAGCATAAATTAAGAACACAAAAATCATGCTAAAGTTTGGTGGATTCTCTTCCAAGCTCAGCCAGCGAATATGAAGATGGATTTTAAAGCTAAATCGTGTCAAAACCTTTAAAAATCCCCAGTTCTTTGTTACCTGTCACAATTTAAATCTTAAAATACATCTTATGTAGAGTTCAGGGAGCTTTAGGAAAGCAGATTTGCATCCTGTCTGGTGGATGACACTGAAAAGCTTCCAGATGACTTTATATCATTGTTGCTGTAAAAGTTGTTTGGACTGTGGTATTTGTTGGCAAATATAGTCCGACTGTAGTGAACTTACATTCCCTTTGCCAATGCAATGGGAAGCCAGCTTAGGAGCCTTTTAGCAAATTCGATTTTACAAGATTATGATGTTAACGCACTGTAATTCCATTTTATTCTGGATGTATACAGATAAGTCATCTCAAAATAACCCTTATATGCTGAAAGCCATTCCCCCAATGCGACATGTGAGTTAAATCAGATGGTAAAGCCTCTATTTGTTTTTTGTGTGTGACCTCGCTAAACAAAAAAACATCTTCGGGTATATAGGTTACCATGTTCCGGCTTTAGATAAAGCCACAGCAGAACTGGGGCAAGACAAAATATGATTTGGGTTGTTATTTCTGTCAAGTTGGTCTGCTGACTGTGAGAATATGTCCAATACTTTTGCTATAGAGTCCTATGAAGATGGCGTGATGTTTGAAAGATTAGGGATATTTTATATTCCTATTATTGTATGCTTAAACATTCAGACAAATTTTGTCATTAAAACTTAATTCTGCGATCAGACGTTATTACCGCCGCGTACGTCCCAGGTGGACAGGCATCAGATTGCTTCTCTAATCAGTTCCAACCTATATAGGAAAAATTTTATAAGAGAAAATGCATATTAACAAATGATTACCGCCATTTTTTTTGTTAGCTGTGTGGACAATATCTTACAAAAATTTTTTAATGCTATGTATTTTCCCCCCCAGGTTTTCTCTTCTGTTGCTGGACTTGGAGGAGTATTACTTTGAACAGCACACTGCTTACCTCGTTCCAAGCAATTCGAGAAAGGAGAAGTAAGTGAGAGAATGTTTGGTTATTTTGAATTTACGATCCAAACATCATGGAAAGTTGGAGGACATTATAATAATCTCTTATCATGTTTGTTGTATGTGAATGGTTGCTTCTGTTTGTATTAAGTTTAAACCTGTTGGAAGATCTGTTTAAACATTGTTGTTCTGTAATAGGAGTGAATAAACTCAAACAAGATTAAGATGTAGTGTTAGCAAGCAAAATGTAAATGCAATGAATCTGTATGAGAGCTAGCTAAATGCTGTGCTTTTCTTGTTTAAGCATGATAAAGATTTACTTGACAATGAAAATGACTCAGGACGTTTTTACAAGCACAACGACATAAACTGTTGACATTATGGTCCGACTGTGCCTTATACATGTTTATAATGTTCTCTGTGTTTTAATCTTTGTACTCCAATAAGAACAATTAGGTTAAAATTATTAGATCATTTTAAGTGTTTCATTATTCTTGGCAATATTCTGTTTAGAGTGAAGTTACCTGCATTTATGTTAAACAGATACTTGCATGCGAACTGTAAACATCCTGTCCTACATTGAATTATTTGCTGTTATTAAATTATTTAACTATGACTTGCTAATTTGTAGCAGTGAGGAGAAAATGACATGCTTAGAAAAATACTTTCTTCAGTATTTTCTTTAATCTTTATTTCAAAATTTTTAACTTTTACTGAAAAAAAACAAAAAACTGAATCAAAGCGTTTGCAAATTTTAATGATTTAAAAATAAAATATTTGTTTGTTTTTTTTTCTCAGAAAAATTAGAGGTTCCTTCAAAGTCTGTTCCAAATCAATCATTTTTGATCCAGATGGAGTTGCAGAGCCAATTATAAAGGTTTGTGTTCAAATTGTAGAAGGATTTTTGTCCCATCACTTCGGATATATAGATTGTGAGTCACGTTTGATATATTTGAAGTTTCTTAAAACCTCTATGTACAAATTATGAAAGCCATCCTGTAATTTTTGTTTAAGATAAAACACCAGGTAATAGTGCAATAAAGAGTGACCTGATATGTGCACTTTCCCTCATGGTGACATGTTTTTAAATTTTTTTTTATTGATGATGTGATTAGTGACTTAAGATAATGATCCCACAAGCAAACAAATAATGCATTTTATCAGCAAAGTGCATCTTAAATAGCTGTTTTACTCCTTAAAGTTTGTCCTTATCATTCCTACATGCTTGTACAGATTCCTTTGCGAGACTGTCGGAAGATCGAGTTTGTGGAGAAAGAGAACAATCCTTTTAACGAGTGAGTGAACATTCATTTCTGAGCTGAGCCCAAAACACTGAAAATGGGTCGTTCAGTGTTGTTTTTGTCAAACTGGTTTGCTGACTTGAACACCTTGGTTTTGTACAAAAAACACATGGTTTACATGCGGTCCGCCTCTAAAGCCTTTTGTCCTTTGGTTTTCCTCCCTCAGTCCCAGGCCACCGGCTATCACGGTTTTAACCGAACAGGTGAACGTTTCACTTATGAGTGCAGTTTTCTGTTTACTCTGTCGCTCCGAGTAAATGCACTTGAGTTCTTTTTCACTTTTTCTTTCAGGCTATTTTCATCAAAGAAAGCAACGTCATAACACCGTATAGAAATGAAAGGGTGAGTGAGCTGGAGCCCCGAGGAGGAAGAAGTCCTCTCAGTGGCTTTGTTTACTTTGTGGAAAACTGTTTTATCACCTGTGCTTTACTGCAGCAGCCTTAATGCTGTCATGATCTAAACTGATCTCAACTAAGCTAGTGTTCACTTACTTTGTAATTAATCTGAAAGTACAATTGTTTGATATCATCAGTAAAATGTAAGCTGAATCTTTGAGACAAATATTGCCGATCTCATGCCATAGCCACTGTTTTTATTCTTTTGTTAAACTTTGAAAAGCAATAAAAGTTTCACTTTCTCCATTTAAAACATCTGTGTAACCATACGAGAAAGTTCCTTATCTTATTTGCAGGGATCAAAGAAACTGACCTTTGAATTAGAAGAATGGAGTAAAACAGAAGATGTGGTTCAGACATTACTGCAGGTATGTACTGTTTTGCTTTAAGGCCATCAGTTCCTTCAAACGGATTTTGTGTCTCTTGTGAATGATTTTTGGATTTTTAATTCTAACCTCTACAATGTAACACGACATTAACAAATCTCTTTAGAAATGCCAGGACCAAGTACTTTACAATCACATACAGCATGAATGAACACAAACATCAAACATACACACAAAATCTGTAAAAATTATTTAAAATAGAATAAGTCAAGAAAGAAAAAAAGGATTAATAATAAGTCACAGTCCACGTATCGTATTTGTTGGAAACCAATAGAGGAAGAAAACAGCCTAATGTGCAAAAGCAAAGCGTTCTAGTTTAAAAGATACAAGATAAAAAGCTCAATCAGCACCCAGTTTACATTGCATTTTTGAAACGACTTCAAAATGTCTCAATTAAAACATTTTAAAGCGTTCCTCTAATGTTGCTTAAATATGAAGTTTCAGGGCATAATTCATCTCCACTCCTGATTTTGCTAAGCATTTTCTAATGTAAGACCAGCAGAAAGAGAGAAATATAAGACATCATGCTGGTGCCTTGGGGTCTGAGCAACATGACTTCAATTTTGCTGTCAGAAAATTGGCCACAATCAAATCACCAACATCAAAATAAGTCTGACGAGAGGGCCCAGTGACGGCATTCAGTGGTAAGTGTGTTTAATAGTCGTCCACGTTAGGGTGTAAAAAAAAAACAACAAACAAAAAAACTGTTAACCCAGTTAATAAAAAAACAAACAACTAATCGAGAGGCAGAGTTTAAACCACCCACTTCTCCAACACAAAGATGAGGATCTTGTAAACAAAGTTGTTTAAAGTATAAAACCACAAACAAAACACGGTCACCAGAGTTCAGTGGCGACAGAACGCTGGTCTTTTCAGCAATATTCTTTAAAAAAGCACGCAGACACTGTGCTGTGGTGAGCTTTAAACCAAGAGCTTCCCTAATTTTCTTTAATCTTAGTTTAGTTTGCAGTGAGCAACTTGTTTTCAGAACTTTAGACAAGCAGGAGTTTGATAAAACCTATCAAGACAGGAACTAATGGTTGCAAAGCCTCGCTAGGAAGTGATAGATGTAGATGCGACGCACGAAGCCTGCTGGTGAAACAAAGCCGTTAGCATCCGAAACATTGATGCACAAAGGACATTTTGTTCCGTGTACGCTGGGCATTCATTCGCATACGTAATAACTCACGTTTTAATAATTCGAGACCTACTGTATGTTTAACCTTCTCTTCCCATCTGTAACGTTCATCTGACTGTTTAGTTATTTTTGTGTTCATTCGTGTAAACTTGATAGCTCCACAGGGCCTCCTGTCTGGACAAACTTGGAGACCAGACTGCTATGGTAGGTTGATCATTACCTAAACCCACCTAATTTCTGATAACAAAATCATAAAAATTAAAGCCTGATCAAATCATCCTGTGAGTTATTTTAATCTCAACCATGTACACCCTCACTTAAATCTCTTTTTGTACGTTTTTAGATTGCTGCTAACTTGCAGTCCCGGCTTGCGAGGTCATCATTTGATAAGAATTGGTAAATAAATCATTCTCACACACTGCAGTCGCCACCATTGTGGTTTAGCGGTGCTTGAAGTTAACAACACTGCCGTGAAGCTTTCAGAGTGTCGCAGAGGTGCCAAACACGGAGTGTCCAGTGGAGATGGTGACCCCTCTGGTCTCCAACCCTGGCCACGTCTGCATCACAAATGAAAACCTTTACTTCCAGCCTCTCAACGGACACCCTGTGAGTCCACAGACGCAGTTGTGGCTCGTAAAATGATCCTGGCAGGACTTTTGATTCCATGGTAACCCCCTATGTCATTTCAGCAGCATGTAATTCAAATAAAGCTGAACCAGATCAGGAGAATCTACAAACGGCGGCATGGTCTCAGACCTTTGGTGAGCTACACTGGAAGGTTGCTTCAAGAATACTGCGTCCTAAATGTTTCGTTTAATGTTTAACGTTATGTGTAAATACTGACGGATTATTATATTTCTTCATTAATTTAGGGGCTGGAGGTGTTCTGCAGTGAACATAACTTGTGGTCAGACATCTACCTGAAGTTTTACAACCCAGGCAACCGAGATGAGATCTACTACTACATCGCAACGTTTCTAGGTAAGTAAAGCTTTCTTGTAGAAGAACCAAGTGATTGTCTTCAGTGAAAAGGAATGGAAACATCAAAACTGTCGTTAAGTCGGTCGAAACATCAAGGACGATTTGAGGCCGCGTTAAAATTGAAAGTGCAAGGAATCTGGGAAATGAGAAAGTATTGCAGCATTTTATAAAAGGTAGTCATGACATTTTTATACAAGAAAAGACAGATTTGTCTGTTTTTCATTTAAATTAAGAAATATTAATGCAGCATAAAGGTGCATGAGGGGAAAGCAAGCGTTGCTCAGTCATATCAACTAGGAAAAGTAAAGTTTGTACAACTATAATAAGTAATGGGGGGGACAACAGCGGCAGCCACAGTGTGAAGGGGTCAGGCTAAAAATGGCTGCTTGTTTTTGTACGTTTGTATGAGAGAGCATACATTTTTAGGGTAACTGCTCCTTGCACAAGAAATAATAAATTTTTAGGTCCTTTGCCAACAATTGTATGCACTACTTATAAAATATAAGGGTCGTTCATTTTATATTGTAAAGCTTTAGTTTTATTGGTTACGTGGACGTTAAGCCATTGCGAAACACAATTTATAGTATAGATTGTAAACCTTTACCATTGGAGAGAATAAGTGATTATTCACACCATCAAAGAAATCTATGACACCTTTGGGATTAAAGATTCTGAATGTAAAAATCTGTTTTCCTCTTTCTGGATCAGAGAACCACATCAAGGAGCACACGGCAGAGAGTTACATGTTGCAGTGGCAGCGTGGGCATCTCAGCAACTATGAGTATCTCCTCCATTTGAACAACCTAGCAGACCGCAGTTGCAATGATCTCTCCCAGTACCCCGTCTTCCCCTGGGTCGTAGCGGACTACACCAGCACGCACTTAGGTGGGTCAGTCTGGCTTTTACAAGCAGGAAATGTGTGAAAGGGGCTTATTCAAGACTCTCGTCGTCAGACCTGACAAGTGCGGCCACATTCAGAGATCTGAGTAAACCCATCGGGGCCCTGAACAAAGAGCGACTTGACAGGCTGCTGGTGAGACGTTTAAGGCTGTTCTGCTTTTTGAGCTTTTGCTACGTGGAAGGAAATCCTCCTTGGTAACCTTTAGAGGGTCCTGTTCTCACAGGCTCGGTACAGAGGGATGCCTGAACCGCGCTTCATCTACGGAAGTCACTACTCTTCTCCAGGATACGTTCTGTTCTACCTCGTCAGAGTCGGTATGTTGCAGCACTAAATTGTATTAACTGCATTTTTAAATGTATGCTAATAAAACGTTACAAGTATTGCTGTTATTATTGTATTTATTTATTTATTTTAAAAAAAGCTCCAGAGCACATGTTGTGTCTCCAGAACGGCAGATATGACCACGCAGACCGCATGTTCAACAGGTAGGAGTTGATGACGTATGAAGTATGAAATGTTCAGATTTATAACATGTATTTACTTCAAGCTTTTATATCTTACAGCATCAGTGAAACATGGAAAAATTGTTTGGAGGGAGCAACAGACTTTAAAGAGGTAAAACACATGAATCGTTGAACATCAAGGAGCCTCTGATTGCTACAGCTGTTATAGCATTTTCAGATCTAACAGGGCTAGGCCTCCTGCTTTGTGGATTTCCTTCACAGTCACAGTGGAAAGCAGGATTTAAAGCAACTAAACATACCTAAACTAAACCTTTTTAAACATATTCACTGCTAATTTTGTCTTAGTATTATTTTATCATTCCTTAAACAAAGCTATATGTATTCTATTGTAACCATCAGATTGACAGAAAATGGCGGTGTGATCGCAAGGTCATTTTTAAGGTCACTGTGAGGAGCCGGTGACATTAGAGATTTTTGCTCCTACAAACGCATCATTTCAACAACATGTAGCTTTTTAATCTGAGCCCTTCACATTCTGTCTGACTGTGGCGGAGTTTGACGCTTTAGGAAGAACATTTAGGTTTGTCGTCTGTTCATTTGTTTTGTTGCTGTGTGTGCTGTTCTAGCTGATCCCAGAGTTTTATGGAAACGACTCCAGCTTCCTGGAAAACCGACTGAATCTTGCTTTGGGACGAAAGCAGAATGGAACCTTAGTTGGTGACATTCTTCTTCCTCCATGGGCGTCGGGTAAGCTTTCTAACATCTCTCTTTCCGTGTATCCCGGGCAAAATGTGTTGAACAGACTTACAAGATGGTTTGGAAAAGCCTGGAATTTGATTTAGCCTTTATTTTACAAGGTGACACAATTGAGTGCTACTACTCATTTCATTTCATTTGTTTAAAGGTCCGTTTCTCTTACAGTCTGTTTTGTTTACAGCCAGATTCCTTTAGAAGTATCCCACATAAATGCAATGTTGTTTTTTTGTTTGTCTATCCTAGAAAAGTATCTGAAAGACAATTATTTCTCAGAATCTTGATTTGGGACAAATATGGAGATTTGACAGGAAAGTATTTGTCAAGTAATGAAATAAATTCATCAATCAAAGTTATTGTGATTGGTCTCCAGATGCCAGTGATTTTCTTAAAAAGCACAAGATGGCTCTGGAGAGTCCGTATGTATCTGAACACCTTCATGAATGGATCAACTTGGTGTTCGGCTTCAAACAGAGGGGCATTGAAGCTGTAGAGGCTAACAATGGTAACCCAGTCACAGTTTTTAAAATCACGTTTAACCCAAGCTTTGCAGAAAAGCTTATTTTTCTTTCTTTTCTTTTAGTCTTTCACCCGTTGACCTATGAAGGTGGGATGGACTGTGACAGGTGTCAAGTAGAATCGATCTAGAATTACTAGTTGTTCTGAATGTTCCTGCTGGATCATCACTAACCCTTCTCCTTTCGCCTGTCTGGGAAGCATTGAGGACACGGATCAGAGAATAGCCATGCTAACGCAGATCCTGGAGTTCGGCCAGACGCCCAAGCAGCTGTTCTCGAGCCCTCACCCTCAGAGGATCACACCCAGGATTCAGAACGATACGCAGAGCTCCAGCATCAACTCCACTGCCTGTGAGCTCTCCCCAGATAAAGATACACTAATCAACATAGTTATAACCCTGTATTATTAATATCTAGCATGATCTACAGTTTCCTTTTCAGTAAATATTACTTAAACAAAGCATCAACATTTATTTTAACCGATAGTCATAAACTATAATGGAATTTGACGGGATTTTATGTTATAGACCAAACTATTTAGTCCATTTTAATTGATTAGATTTCTGATCTGTCTCTACCATCTGGGAAATTGTTAATTTGCAAATTATTTCAAACTTAATTATAGAAGATGAAGAATTCGTTAAACAGAAATTTTTAACCCTTCCTATAAGTTCTCAGCTGAAAAAAATTCTGAATACATGCTTTTATCTAAACAAGGATTTTTAGTTTAATGTAAAACAAACCAAAGATCAGTTTTTATGCCCTGAACAGCAAAATATGTTGTTTAGAGCCAAAAATGTGCTAGTTATACTTTTAGTTTACACATGAAAGAAAACACAAAAACTTGCATTAAAAAAAACAAAAACCGATACATGTTTTTTTTTTTCTATATTAGGATTACATGATTTCTAATGCAAGGGCAATAAAAAGAAGTGTACATTAATAAAATTCTACGTTTAATGTTGTTTTGTGGAAATTAAACACACGTATACAATAAAAACGAAAACTAATAAAACTATATAGATGTGTATATAGATATATATATATAGATGTGTATATATATATATATTTATGTGTATATAGATATATATATATATGTGTATATAGATATATATAAATGGGTAGATTTTTTTTTCTCTTAAACATGCTGTGCAGCAAGCCTTTATAGACATTTGTGTGTTTTTTATTTAGTTTTTCTTTGTGAAGACTCGTCGTTTGAAGACTTGACTGAAGAAAGCAGGAAGATGGCCTGGGCGAACATGGGAAATCTGAAACGCATCTCCAGCCACAAAATTCATAAGGAGTAAGTCTGACGCTCTCTTCTCCACAACCGTACTAAAGAGTCGATACAATGCAGTGAAGCACAGAACGGGACTTTGATTTGAAACCGGGTGTCTGTGCATTCTGAGTACCTTTCACTCTAAAGGTGTGGGGAGGCTGTAACTAACTCTGCCTTTCAAATCTCCAGAGCTGTGACTGGCATTGCTGTGACTCAAGATGGGGCTTCTATCTTCTCTACATCCCAAGGTCTGGTAACAAAAAAAAACACTATTTACAACAGCATGTTGTTGTTTTTTTTTTGTTTTTTTTAGCAAAGCAGCCGCTGCTTATGAACATGCTGGAAAAGTTTTCCTAAAATTAAAATCTGTTATTTTTCTATAAACCTGATCAACCCTTTATTTCAGATTCAACACTTAAAATGTTCTCCAAAGAGCTGAATGAATTCCAGAGGAGCATTTCCTTCTCCAACATGGTAGCCAGCCTATTTTTTCCACCTTTGTGAAGCCGTCCATCTCTGTCAACAATAAATCTCTTCACTGTCTTCCAGGCATTATCCTCATGCTTGATGCTGGCTGATTGTAAAACTGTGGTCTGTTCTTCATGGGACAATAATGTGTAAGTGGTGTGAATTCAAGCTTAAGTTTTATTGTATGACTTTTATTTTTCTCCTGACCTGCTCGTTCTTCCATGGCAGCTATTTCTACTCCATCCCTTACGGCCGACGGCAGGACACACTCATGGGTCACGACGACGCCGTTAGTAAGGTGTGTTGTTTCGATGATAGACTCTACACAGCATCTTGGGATTCTACTGTTAAGGTAAACAAGAGTTATCTACTGTGGTCTCCTCACAGTAGAAACATCAACAACAATAAGTTGTGGAACTGTATTAAAACGAGCCAGATTTGTTCATACTCTTTCTCATTGTCAGGTTATATGAGATGGTGCTTTTGCGATTTTCCGTTTCTCCTTGGAGTAAATTCAATAGAATTCCCACTTCTGGAAAAGTTGGCAATTGTATTAAATGGTTTCCACTGGACTTAAGAATGGTGGACTTTTCTACTCTCTCACAATTGTCTTATAATGTTTCCACTCTGGACATGTGTTGATATGACAAACCGCTAAAACGCCTTTGTCGATAGCTAAAGGTCACAACTGCTGATAATATTAATCAAATGCTTGAATTTGCATCTCCTGCCCCAGAAGACGGCTCGCCAGTTCAAACTTCATAACATTTTGGAAGAGAAATGTCATAAAACAAAGACTAAAGGCCTTTTTTGTTTTGTTGGGTAAAGTTTTAACTCTTCATTTCTGTGGAAGAAGCATAGGTTTATCAAACAACTTTTTCCTTTTTGAACCAACTTTGTCTGATAAAGCTCACCTCAAGTTCTCTTGAGGTTACATTTAAATATATATTATAGAACCCAGTGAAGATCAGAGGACGTTTACTGTATTTTGCACTGAAAATCCTGTACTATTTTTCTTCCTGTGCAAGTGTTACATTTTTTTGTTTTTCTCTTCTGTGACTTCCTGTTTGAAAGCTAATGTTTTCTGAGCAGTAGTTTATTCTGCTGTTTGCAATTTACAGGTATGGCAGTGTTCTTCCAACAACCAGTCTAGTAACAAAAGATCCAAGCTTGAGCTGCTGGCTGAGTTGGAACATGATGCTGGGGTGAGTTACATGCTGTTAGTGTTAGTTTAAAGCTGTATCTCTGGATCGTTTTATTTAATTTCAACAATGTTACTTGTTCTAAAATGTATTGTATTTTTTCCACATTGCAGGGTTATTAACTCAATCTTATTCACTTGATTCTAAGACGACCTTTTTTTTCTCGTGTTGTCATTTACATCCAGGTAAACACAATCAGTCTGAATGTCACTGAATCTCTGCTGGTTTCCGGCTGCAAAGACGGGACGGTCACCATTTGGGACACCAGCAGCTACCAGAGTCTTCAGCAGGTCCACTGCCATGCTGGAAACATTCACCACTCAGCCTTCAGTCCTGGTCTGTGTCAGTCCAGCAAACCAAAACTTTTTTTATTTCTGTTGTGTGCAATGAAAGTAGTAATATGATTCAACTTTAACATGAGTGCATTTGATCAATTGTTAACACAATTGCAGTAAATAAAGCCGTTAATTTTCACACACTGTCTTATTATGTAACCTATTTTTTTTCCACAGACAGCCGACATGTTCTCAGTGTTGGCGGCGACTCCTGTTTGAAGGTTATAGACGTTCAGACTGGAATGGTGATCTCATCTGTCAAAGCTGAGGAGGAGCAAAGGTTAGTGTTGTTGCCATGATGCCACTATATCAAAAGCTTTTTAAAATATTTAAAGTTGAAGGCTGCTGCCAAAATTAAAGGTGCTATTAAAATCAATGTGCAATTTTGTTTTTAACTACAGTGTGTTTTATTGACATTGTGGGTGATGGGTCAACACATGTAGTTGAGGAAAAGCAACAAAAACGTTTGGCATGTATTTTGTATTCATCTTCACTATGATAACCATAGATAAAATCCCTTTTACCTAATTGTCCTCAAATCAGTAACTAGAGTCCAGGGTTGGGTTGTAAAAAAAGAAAAAGCCAATGATTCTGGAGTAGTTGCAGAGATCCACATTTAGAATAAATACAATAGGAAATCAAAGAAGAATAACTTTAAAAATCATAAAAAATTACACTTAAAAACGTCAAGCAAGACTGTAGGAGACTAAATATGCATGATCAGTACAAACCGGATTCCAAAAAAGTTGGGACACTAAACAAATTGTGACTAAAAACTGAATGCAATGATGTGGAGGTGCCAACATCTAATATTTTATTCAGAATAGAACACAAATCACAGATCAAAAGTTGAAACTGAGAGAATGTATCATTTTAAGGGAAACATTTTCATGGCGTCAACAATTCCCCAAAAAGTTGGGACAAGGCCATTTTTTACCAATGTTTGGTATTGGTGATCCTTTTACCATCTTGGCTTCAGAGAGACACTGACACTCTGAGAAGCTTGTTTTCTACCCAATCATGTTGTCAATTGACCTAATTAGTATTAATTGGTTTTCCAGCTGTTCGTTATATGCGCAATTTCCTTTTTCCAGCCACTTATTGCTACTTGTCCCAAATTTTTTGGGATTTGTTGACACTGAGAAATTTTGAATCGACATATTTTTCCTTTAAACTGTTACATTTACTCAGATTAATCTTTTGATCTGTCATCTATGTTCCATTACGAATTAAATATTGACTTTTTCCATCTCCACATCATTGCATTCAGTTTTTAGTCACAATTTGTTTAGTGTCCCAACTTTTTTAAATGTGGTTTGTATTTAAGGAGGGATTACTGAGAAATAGTCTCTTAGCAGACGGATTATATATTTATGCCCTGCACGCCTTTATATGGAGTTCCTCTCCATTGCTTGTGGTTGTATCTCACTTTCCTCCATCTCCTTGGAAACTTGTGGTGGGGAATCGCCTGCGTCCACGACTCCCCTTTCTCTGCTTGCTTGTATAATTAAACACTTTTACACCTAAGCTTCCCTTGGCAGCATAAGCTGGTTGGGACATGTTTATTTCCAATTTCAACACTTTCGAATCATAACGCATTGAAAAAGTGATAACCTTTTATTTTTCTTTTGCTTCAGTTATATACTAGTTTGTGTTTGTCTCTCTTAAACCGCAATAAAATTCACAGTTGAAAGTTGACATGGTCTGTTGATGCTTTTGCTTGTAGTTGTAGATGTTTGCCTCAGTTTTAAGGCCTTTATTTCTACGCATCTCTGTTTTTAAGGTGTTTCTGCTGGGATGGAAGCTCTGCACTGTGTGGAGGAGAGTCGGGGAACCTTCTTCTGTGGGACCTGCTCAGCAACGCAGTTGTCAGCAGAATCCCTGCACACTCGGGTACAGCTCATCTTCACATGTGAAACCAAAACTTAAAGCCTGACACCTCCAACTTAATTCACGGCTGGCCATAAAAAAGCAGTGTCTAAGTATTTTATTCCAACTAACGAGCTGATTAATTTCCGCAATTAAGAGTCTGATTGTTTTCCAGGTGCCGTCACGGCCATGTGGATGAACGAGCTGTGCAACACAGTGATCACAGGTGGAGAGGACAAACAGATCATGTTCTGGAGGCTGCAGAGTTAAAGGCTTTTCAGGCAACAGAGACAAGATCGTTGAGTGCAATAAACAAGCCTAGTAGCCTCCTCATCATGTGACCTAAACGCCTGACAAGGAACAGACACGGCCAGGAAGCTGTAGGAGTGGAGGATGTATTGTTACCTTGTCTGTCATTGTTATCTGTATCTCAGCACACAAGTATCTACATGCAGTGTTGGTTTAAAGGCCGGAAGCTAAAAGGATTGCCTTATATTCTGCTTTTAGCCTGTACTTAATGCATGAGCGGGTGGATTTTATTATTTGCTTTGTGTAATTCTGAGGAACAGCTATAAACCCAAGGAGAGAAGCTTGTATAGTAGCTAAAAGGATGGATGTTAATGTTTTTTTCTTTTTTTAAATCCAGAATAATGTTTCTAATTCCATTGCTTTGTGTTCATTTTATTCTTTAGAGTGGATACAGTGTGTCTGTCAGTGCTTCATGTTGCTCAGGTGTAAAAAGTAACCTCCAACGATTGGGTTGGCCAGTTTTTTTTTTTGTTTGTTTTTTTAGCACCACTAAAACACTGAAAAAGGTCAGGTAAGGTTGTTGTGGAGCTATACAATAACCTAATCTAAGATGATATTACAAAAAATTAACTATATCCACAACGGTTTCGGGAAGAGTTTAATGGAGATGAGTATTCCAGTGAAAATTATCAATGTGAATTCAATGGAAATTGGGAGTATTAAAAGAATAATATTTATACATTCAAAATGTAATTAAATATTCTATTCTAAGAAGCTACTTGCAAATAGCTTATTACACGTTTGTTCTATTGAACAGTTCCTCAGCTTGTAACAGTTCCTCAGCTGTATTGCAATGGCATGAGCAAATATAGTTAAATGTTAGTGCAAATGTGCAAAAACACCAAAAAAAAAACAAAAACCTTTACATAAAAAAAAAGCTATAATAATTATTCCCTCCTAAACTGAAAATAAAATAAAGCTGGCCTCTCAGGTCTCTTGTCATTATGACTGATTTATCAGGTTTGCAGGCTCAAATCTGATCCTGCAGTTGTCCAGGGATCTAGAAATGACTTTTGGATGTGATGAAACACTCGAGTGGATGTAAGAGTATAAAAACCCCTGCAGCAACCCGTGTGTGTGAAGGATAGAATAGATATTCATATGCTAGACTGTTTGAAATCGTGCTCTTTTTGTTCAAAATTATTTTCAGCGGAAAGTCTTTTGAAAATTCTTTGAACATTGCAGTTCTGTGTAATATTCTTTTGTAGGAAAAATGTGTGGGAGACCGACAAACTTGGCACCTTTTAAACCAACATTTTCATTAAAACGACACAATTAGGTAAAACTAAATAAAGTAGGACTCAGTTACTCAACTTTAATGGATTTATGGTTCTTCAGGAATTGGGAAAGACACAAGGAATACAGTTTATTTTTTTTATATCCAATAATCCAAAATCATAAAGGGCTTTCAACAGTCTGTGACTTTATGTGTTTCAGTAATCGGAGTTCAAATATGCAAAACTACATGTTGAAATTTGTCTCTTAACATCAAACATCCTGTTCTTCCGTCTTAATGTTCTTCTTCTGCAGCTTTCTGTAAAAAAGACAACCAGATGTTAGTGTCTGTGTGCAATTCGATCAAAAGGTCTCGCATGCACTAATCACGGTCAGGAAAATGACGCTTTCCTAGAGTTTTTTATAATCAATTTTAATAACATGGTGTTGATTTATTACATGGCAAATAATTAATAAAAATTATGCAAGAGATTTTGTCAGGTCCGCACAGGGAACTTCTTTTAATTTTCCTGCTCTCTTGTCCTTGGCTTTGAACACATTTCAAGAAAGATCTCTTAGCTATGTAATCCAAAACCATTTTCATTGTTCTGACAAATCGCCAATTGTGTCAGGCTTGCAAACAGCTAGATTATTCCATTGACAGGTAAAGACTTTCGAAATAGTCGACTTCCCCAGAGAACGATCCTACCACCACCATGCTTGAAAGTTCGTAAAGTGTTATAACAGGGGTGGGCAATTCCAACCCTCGATGGTTTGTAGATGTGTCCCTGCTTCAACACACCTGAGTCAAATAATCCGGTCATTAGCAGGACTCCAGAGAACTTGATTCATACTGGGGAGGTAATTATAAAACCCCCAGGTTATAAACTGGGAAACTTGTCCCCTGACTCCTCCAAGCTCAAATACTTATTCCACAAGGAGTGTAGTCATAGGGGTTTGTGTCTAGATTAGATCTTCTAACCATCTTGGTTCAGTTGGTGAATCAAATACATGATCTTTGGAGCCTTAATAACCGAATATAAGGATTAATTTGGCTGTTTGGACAAACCAGGCTATTCCTCTGCAAAACTGAAAACAAACAAAAAAAAATCAAGTGAATCGCTCATAGCCCAAAGACTAACGTCAGTCATGATATTCTGTTGACAGCTCACCTTGAGCTTATCCAGGTGTCCTGCTTTGCGCAGGTTGGCGAATGCTTTGAGGAGCTTTGGTGTTGGAGGTTTCTGCCCAAACAGAGCCAGACCTTTCGGCTTTTCCTCTTTGGTTGGAGCCCCTGTTGCTGCCTTGGATTTAACTAGTTGCCTTTATAGATCACAGAAAACACATAAAACCAAAGCTCAGTGGAATCACCATGGTAAACCTACTCAGAACAGGACTGGTTCTCTCCTGAGCGACTCACCTGCCCTTCTTGGCCAAAACTTTCTGGGACTCGGGGTAGTGGACGAGGATATCGAACAGATCTTTCTTTTCCAGAACAAACAGGTTTGCGAAGCCGTATGCTCTAACATTAGCGGTCCGTCGGTTCCCTCCATCTTTAGCAGATTGTAGTAAGCTGTTGGCAAAAATGGACAAGAAAATGGACTGGACTAGAAAAGAATACCAATAAGGCAAGATATATACGATTAGAAGAGAATTGTTTCAAAAATCTGGTTTTCATGATGGCCTCTGCTATGGATGAGTGGGACAAATACTGATCCATGTCTCCTCAATGTGAAATATATGTTTAGAATCAACATAAGGCTTTAAAAAATGATAAAAACAGTACTAAATGTCAAGCATTGCGGTGTAGATGCGGATGGTGTGCATTCCACTAAATGTTTGCTAATATGAAACAGAGGAAAACCTCATCATTGTTCAACAAAACCTAAAATCCAAAGCAAGAAACTGTAAATTTGTTCTGACAAGAAAGTGTTCCTTAAAAACGGATTGGGATTAAGCTTCTCGAGGTAGAACGCTTACATGGTACACGTAAAAATCCAGTACATTCAAAGGTGTTCTACCATTTGTGATCAAAAGAGCATTAAGACATCCACTGTGAAGCTTATTGAAATCTTTGAGGTTGAAACAAGACTGCCATTGGGATGAGTACTTGCATCTGAGTCTGGATTTTGATACTGGATTAAAAAATTACAGTTTTCAAATGTCTGCACCAAAGCATCATTTTAAATGCTTCGCTGAACTTTGCCGTATTAACGAGGAAAAAAATACTGATTCGTTTGGAGCTCTGCGTTAGTTGGATCCTCCCAGAATGCTGACCTGATTTCTCCGAACACGCAGCCAGCCTTCAGAGTTACAAACACAATGCTGTTGTCAGGTCCGCCCACCACCTGCACCGCCCCGCTTTTGATGATGTACATCTCCTTGCCGATGTCACCCTGCGGAGTGGAAAGCAGGACGCACGGCCCCAAGCTCAGAGTTAGTGTTTCGTTGTTTCATGATGATCAGCACATGATGATCACTCGCCTTCCTCACTACAAAGTCCCCCGGTAGGTAGATGATGGACTTCAGCCTCAGCAACATGTCCACCAACATCTGCTGGTCACACCCCTGAAATAAACTTCTGTTAGTCTTATTGGTGTGATGTATCTAAAGTTAATTAGAAGCTCCCCAGGGATATGTCATTTAAGCTTTCAATGGGGGACAGCATGTTCTTAGTTTTTTTCTTATCAGCAGTCCGGACCCTCCCGTCTGAATCACCTGAAAGAGCTGGATCTTCTGGAAGATGGCGAGGTTTATATCCACAGCGATTGCAATTCGCATCACCAGGGGCATCTTGTCTAGGAGCTCTGTCTCATCTGGAGAGGACAAGAATCTTCTGATTCTCCCAGATTTAGCATTGATACATTATTTATTAGTTACTTTCAGTCCGGTTGAAGTAGTCTGAATAGGCATGTTGTTTGGCACCTAGCATTCCCTGAGAAGCCCAGGTATAGTTGTACCAGGTGCGGACTCTGTTCTGAACCAACTTTGGAATCGTGTAAGTGTTCATGTATTCGACGCAGCCGTCCATCGATGCCCGGAAATACGTCTGGGCTGCCGTAGCCGCTCCTATGACGTCTCTCATCTGGAAGGAAGAGACAGAGACTGCAGCACTCTTTATTATTTGTTGGCTCCTCCTTTAAAGATGTGTACAAATCTGAAAAAAATATGTTGTTACTGGAGTCCCCACTCGTGTCTATTGTAGTACTGTTAGATCTCAGTGCTGCTTTCGAGCCAGTCAATCACAATATCCTCACAGAAAGGCTTGAACACACTGTGGGGATCAGGGGAACAGCACTAGGCTGGTTTAAATCGTATTTGTCTGATAGATGCCAGTTTGTTCATCTAAATGACAAATCTTCTCCGCATTGTAAGGTTACTTGTGGAGTACCACAGGGTTCTGTACTTAGCCCAATTCTATTTACTATAGTCATGCTCCCTATTGGTAAAATCATCAGACAGCATGGTGTTAATTTCCACTGTTATGCTGATGATACACAACTGTATTTATCTATAAATCCTGATGAATCCCGTCAGTTTGGTAGATTACAGGCATGTCTAGATAACATAAAAATGTGGATGACTAAACTTTCTGCTCTTGCACTCTGAAAAGACAGAAGTTGTTATCTTTGGACCAGAACCTTTTAAAAAAGAAATTGCTTAGTCAGCCACTAGACCTGGATAGCATTACGTTGGCGTCTGGTGACAATGTAGAGAACCTTGGTGTTATTTTTGATCAGGAAATTTCTTTCAAGTCCCATATAAAACAGGTCTGTAAGATTTCTTTCTTTCACCTTAGGAATATAGCAAAAATTAGAAATATTCTCTCTAGGACATATGCTGAAAAACTAGTCCATGCATTTGTTACTTCAAGGCTGGACTATTGTAATATAATATAATATATATTATATTGTATTTATTAGCAGGAAGTCCACAAAATGCAATTAAAAGCCTTCAGTTGGTCCAAAACGCTGCAGTCTGTCTTGACAGACGGCTGCAGCGTTTTGGACCAGAGTTCTGATGAAACTTAAAAAGAGAGATCATAGCTCTCCAATTTTAGCTTCCCTTCATTGGCTCCCTGTCAAACTTAGAATAGATTTTAAGATTCTTCTTTTGACATATAAAGCTATCACTAATAAAGCTCCATCGTATATCAGAGATCTGATTACTCCTTATGTCCCTAACAGAGCACTTCGCCCTCAGACTGCAGGTTTACTGGTGGTTAATAGAATCTCTAAAAGCACAATGGGAGGCAGATCTTTTAGTTATCAGGCTCCTCTCCTGTGGAACCAGCTTCCAGCTTTTGTCCGTGAGGCAGACACCCTGTCTAGTTTCAAATCATTTACCAAACCTTCCTGTTTGGTAAAGTTTATAGTTAGGAAGAGGTAGAGAACACAGCCTAATCCGGTTGGGGGAGGAACTCGGTCTTGACAGACGATTCTCCTTTGCTCTACATTCTTCATGTCTCACTCAATAGGGTTAAGTTATTTAAGTTTTTCTATAGTTATGCTGCTATAGGCTTAGACTGCTGGAGGACAATCTGACCACTTCTCTCTCTGCTACTTTCTTCCTTTGTCCAATCTACTTAGTTACCGTTATTTCAACCTTGTTAACCTTGTAACCACACCTGGTCTGGTGTTCTGTTAGCTGAGACAGCTTCTTGGATGAGAACATGGGCTGAGATGCTTCCAGTGACGTTCTACAACTGCTGCTATAAACTCAATTTTTTTCGGTATCCTGTGCATCTAATTTAGCTTTCTGTCTTCTCAAACCCCCAGTTGGTCGTGGCAGGTAGCTACTTGTAGTGAGCCCGGTTCTGCTGGAGGTGGTTAAAGGGGAGTTTTTCATTTCCACTGTCGCTACATGCGTGCTCAGTATGAGGGATTGCTGTAAAGTCAATGACAACACAAGCCATTTTTTTGGTCCGCTGATTCCAGAGGAGTGAATGCTGCAAGTCAATGACTCGATGAATCTGCTGGAGTTCCTTAGATTGATTTGTTTATGATGTGTCTTTGATTTTAATTGATTTTCTTGTAAAGTGCCTTGAGACGACACCTGTTGTAAATTGGTGCTATATAAATAAACTGATTCTTGATCCTTCTTGATTCTTGGAGGCTTAGGGATGCCAAGATATTGACGTTTTATGTTTTATCTCTGTAGTTAATTTTTACCTCCCTTACCATTTACACTTATGCATTTAGCAGAGGCTTTTATCCAAAGCCACTTACAAAAGAGGGTCGAACATCAAACTACAACACAGTTTACAAATTATAAGTTACCTCCATTATCCTGGAAGAGGAATTTACATCAGCTACAACATTCAATTAAAACACAGATTTTAAAAGTACCATACATTGAGTGTTATAAGATAACAGGAAGTAATAACGACATTCAGAGCTTTCAGAGCCAGAGATACTGTAGGAAGAATTGGGTCCTTTTTGAAGGTCCAATCTGTCAAACACTGTGTATGCCAACATTAGTGATTTGAATTTGATGCGAGCAGCTAAGGAAAGCCAGTGGAGTTCAGTGAAAAGGGTTGTGACATGTGCTCGCTTTGGCTGGTTGAGATCTGCAGCGGTGTCACGGTACAAGCTGGAAGACCTGTTTGGAGGGCATTGCAGTAGTAAAGGCGGTAGATGTCTAAGGTCTGTGCTAGAAGCTGTGTTGAATGTTGAGTTAGATATGCTTTAAACTTCCTGATGGTTTATATTGAGAAGCGACAGGATAGAGCGACAAATGCAAAATGGTCTTCAAAGCTCAGCTGATCATTAATCATGATGCCCAAACTTCTTTCCCATCTACATGGTTGCCACAGCTAGGGAGTCTAATCGGAGGTCAATAGTTTGCCAGGCTCGGATGACAAGCAGTTCATTTTTGGACAAACAGTGTGGTGCCAAGATAAACTATGGTTCTCATCCAGCCTTATTTAGTAAAGTTTGATTATTTCTCTGGCTGTGGCTGGGCTGACAGTGTGGTTTAGTTTTTGTTGCCATTTCCTGATTTTTTTTAAAGGTTGCTACACATTTTTGTTCCTTTTATTGCATGTTCACTTGTCATTACTATTTTAAAAAGTGGCTAATCTCTCCCATTATTTTTACATATATAGGAACAACTTTCAGCTAATGACAACTCAAAACCCTTCAGAGGACCAGGACAGTGACATGAAAACATTACAATTGAGTGAAACAGAAACATATGACTGCAAGACATTTTGCTAAACAGGTGAACAGCAGAATTAGTAGTTTAATCAATTATTGGAATGATATCGCCTTAACAATCGCAGCGGCCCCAAACCCCCACAGTACCACTGGATAAACTTTAACACGTTTTTTATTAATAAAAAATTATTTACCTGTCCTATTAGGCTGGAGAACACAAAGACACCGATGAAAAAGTTGGTCATCTGAAAGGTGATCTCGAACAGAGTCACAGGTTCTGGTAAACCCCCGATATTGATGAGGCTACGCACTGCAAAGTAGTAACAGCGCAGGTACCTGAGGGAAAATAAACACATTGATGTTACTAGATTTTAGGCAACAGTTACTGGTTCTGCCTAGGATCGGATTGATTTGGACACCTTTCTTCTATCAGTGTATAAAATTCTAATTCAAAAACCTTCTTTTTCTATTTACTCAGTTTTAGTTTGTGATAATAAATTGTATTTAATCATCCAAAGCTGTAAATGTATACAGCATATACAGAGTAAAAAAGTGGTTAGTTTTCACAGTACAACATTTGCTATTATTCTCTGCAGTCTATAACTGTTTTCTTCAGGGCTTGATGCTGTAGAAGAATTAAAAATTAATTGGACGCTAAAATCTTTTAGTTTGCATAATCATTACATTTATTGAATCTCTCTTTTTTTTTAAACCTACATGTTATAGTCTGTTTAATATTAATGGTTTCTGAACAGGTTCAGCTACTTTACAAGCCTTCAGGACCATGGACAGAGGCTAAAAGAAGCGTCAGGAGTTTGCTTTTTAACACCACAGATCTTTATGCTTAAAGATGAACTTAAATATTACATACGCCGTGCCTTTTCCGTCATACACCCACGTAGTCGATGCCAGACCTTGGTGCAGGGATGCTACGTAAAAAGCGCATGCGTTGAGATGAAGCATGTAGAGAAGGTAGCCTGTGGTTCGAGCCACTCTGCGTAAGATAGGACAGAAGAAGACAGAGGGATGAGATTATATGTCTCTTTAAATTCATCTTCTCAGCCTAACATATGTATTCAAATAACATTTTTAGCGTTTTGTTTAAAAAAACAGTTTTCAAGAAACAACAATCAGATTAGATATCATTGTGTGAATGTCTTTAATTAAAGAACTGAATATTTTAGAAAATTGTTCTTCTTCCGCAGTGTTTTGGTGATTACGAGTGCACTAGAGTAAAGCCCGAGAGAAATCCCAGAGATTTAAAATGTAAAAAAAAAGTTAAAAAAATCAAACAGGAAGTAATGTAATTCAAATAAAAGAAGAGTTCTTAGTTTTTTCAAATTACATTACTTCCAGATTTTTTACATCTGAATGTGGAACATTGTGAAACAAAAAATTCCCATTCAACATGTGATCTCATGTTCCACATGTGAATTGAACATGGAGCACATGAACAAAACACTTGATAACTAGCATAAAATGTGACTTTAATTTGTGAATTTGTGAAACTCATGTTTAATTTTCCTCTTTTATATGTATATATTTCAAATTCCAATTACTTGACATCCGTGGGATTTTTCTCCAAAGGCAAAGACATGGTCTCCTTTATCAGACAGTTTAGTACTTAAATGTTTTCATTGCAGATTAATACAAAGAAGACTGGCTTCTAGATTTTCAGCTTTATTTTCCATTATGGTGTAATGTAACTGTGTTAAATGAGCTTCAGCATTTACCTCCAGATGTAAGCTTTGGCCATGATACTCTCGAGTCGATCACTGAACTCAAAGAAAGACTCTATCTAAAACACAAAGAGAGACAAAGGAACTCTGAGGAGACACGTTCGAGATGAGTGAAGTCTTTAGGTGAAGATAGTGTGACGTCCTCCTACCCTGATGAAACGGTTAAACCTGTAAATGGAGGAGAATCCAAAGTGCAGAGATAGCAGGTCAAAAGGGATGACACTGAATAAGTCTGTCTAGACGATACAGAAAAGAAGATTTGAAAATCTGTTAGTTTGCACTTTTGAATTTCTGTAGTATGATGTTTAAATTATCTCAAATAACTGTGTGGTAGTAAATATAGGTAAATGTTTTTTTATGTTGAATCTGCATGTACTTTTTCTTTTTTCTGTATTTCAACATTTAACAAGTAAATACATTCTTACCTTGAATCGATAAGATTTCCGATAATGAACTTTAGTCAGAGCTCTATCTTTCTGCGAACACAAAAAGGTTTGTTTGACTCTTGCATTGTCAACATCTGTTTGAACTGTTGTGGTGTACCTAAGATGTGCTTTAAAAATGGAGGCTTTCTGGGCACCACATGGCTCAGTGGTTTACAGGGGTGCTATTTACAAAGGGCGAAATTCTCAATGCAAATGTTCTGGGTTTAATTGCCGTTTGCTGCACGTTTCTCATTTTTCCTCTCTAACCACTGCTTAGTAAAGGCAAGTGGTACAGAAAAACATGCAGATTTTCAAGGGTTTTAGGGCTTTTCATAATTTTGTGAAAACAAAACAAGACAGTAAAATTATTGGTATATTTAGGCTTTATGAATTTTCTTCTGTTTGCCCCTAATGCTCCAGTTTGAAGATCTTAGGCAAAATATTTGCTCTGATTTAAAATTGTAAATCTAAATATATATAAAAAAATAACACTTACATTTGCTTCTAATCAATTTGTTAGTTAACTAAAGTTTAAAAAGTGATGGAATTAGAGGTTATAACCTTGATCTGTCATTTTGTATCATGATTACCTAAACCAACAATAGACTATTATCTGGATGGTGCATAGGACAGCCAGAATTGGAAACAATACAGGGAACAAATTCAAATTTTCTAGTGTACAGTTCCTACAGTATGCAGAAAAATGGCCAAAATAGTTGTGCTGTGAGTGCCAAGAGAAATAGCAAATTTTTATTGTTGTGTTTGCAAGCCATCACAGATAACAGCAGCTGTTCATGCAACTGAGCCTGAAAAAAATGCACTAAAACTTTGAGCACACTGACTTGGTATTATGCACAGACGTGCCTCCATGACAGAGATGCATTGGGACTCACAATAATGTCTCCAGCTTTGACAAACTGTAGTCTAGGCTGCCAAACCACGATGTCGATGACGTTGACAATGTCAGCGAGGATGTCAAACGACACCCAGAACGGGTTGGCCATTTCACTGTGGTAAGGGAATGCCAGCCGGGCGGGGCAAAGCCAGACGTTGTAGTTGTACGCAACGGCGACGACTGTCAACCATCCTATATATCGACGATCTGACGGGAGAAGGAAGGGAAGATTTATGTGGAGCAATACGCGCTGATGAATGAAGAGATGTAATCGTTGGTGTTTTTGTAATTAGCACTGTGTACCTGTGAAAGGATCGATGGTGCTTCCCAACACTGTATCCATCTTCTGCTCCAGTGGATGGAAGAGGACATCGAAGCAGGAGCAGTTGATTTCAGGCAGGATCTTTGCCTTCCTCCTGGCCTCCTCTGCTTGCCTCTCCTCCTCGGCTTTCTTTTCAGCTTCCAGTCTTTTCTCCTCGTCCTTTTTCCTCTTCTCCTCTGCCTTTTTTGCTGCTTCCTCTGCCTTCTTTCGGTCCTCCTCTTCTTTTGCTATCCGTTCCTCTTCCTTTAGTCTGACATAGTCATCTTTTCTCAAAACGGGTGCTGAAAAGGCGAAAAAGGTCAAACGAATCCGTTTTTTTGCGTATCAAATCACCCGTGATTATGTCTATCTAACACTTACTGACTGATGGGGTGATTTCTGGAGATGTGGCGTAAGGATCTATGGCTTTTTCTTTGAGGATTTCATTTCGTTCTCTCAACCTTTTTAGGATGCTCCTGAGGACGTCGTCTGCGTATCTAGAGTAGACAACTGGCGGAGAGGAAGGGGGGTCCGTTCTGAAAACAGGAAAGCAGACAAGGAAATCTAATGAAAAAGAGAGGATTTAAAACATAGAAGTCAAAATGTCCTATGTAGTTTAATTTAACCAGAGAACTTTTTGTAACATGCTTGTCAAAACTAGTATATGGCAGATATTCATTTGTAAACATTGCAAAAACCCTTCACTTCACAACCATAAAGTAATATTTATTGGCCTGTCACATTTTAAAGTTAAGACCAATCCAAAAGTTCTAGAAAACCAAGAAAAAGTGTACTATGATATTCATAATCCATATTTTATTTTGCTGGGCAAACATCTCATTTAAAACATCCACGCAGCAGAGAAAAGTTAATTGCTTCAAAGCAACTGTAGATTACATGTGAATGCAGTCTGGGATCATCCTCAGTCCTAAACACTACACTAAGCTCTTAATCTCCTTTCCCGCTTTTAGGAGTCACGCTGCAGGTCACAGACGGGCCAGCTAGTGTTTCTGTACTGTTTGGGGTTTAACATTTAGTTATATTCAAATTAATGCAGTTAAGTTGGCTTTATGTTTTTTTTATTAGTCTGTTTATGAGAATTTACAACAAACGTGATTTCAGGCCCCTTGCCAATATAGTGTTATGGCACTAAATGACCACTCGAGGGCTGTTTTAGAAACACTTGATGCCTCTTTTTCTTTGCAGTAACCTGGCTCGTACCATCGTTTTAAAGGCTTGGGACCTTGGATCCACACTAGGCAACTGTACTTTCCACAGCTTAAATTTGGCAACGATAAAGATCTGAATCCAATTTTGCTCCAGACGTAGATCAAAGCCTTTCTCAATTTCTGCTGCACTGAAGACTGAAATTACAGAATCTTCTTGAGAATGTTGAAATAATGTTCCCAAAGGTCTGAGTAATGGTAAAAATGGTAAATGCTCTTTACTTTTTTAGCACTTATCCTGTCATTGTTACATTGTAACCACGCATGCTCTGGGACAGTGTGACAGAAGCAATGCACACCCCAAGACCGTCGTGTGGTTGAGCATCTCTTATTTGTAACAAAAGTAGGTGGAGAGATACTGAAGACTATTCAGAAGTCTCATGTATGGCTATATTCAAATTCCAAATAAACAGTGTTAAGCAGGATCAAAGATACACTTGGTCAAATCTTTTTATATAGAAGCTCATCACTAGTTCCGTTTGCTGGCAAGCACCTGCTGTACGTTCTTAAAGTGTCCATTTTAAGCAGCAGCTTTGTCTTTCTTTTTTTAGGCTCCTTGATCCTCTGGGCGTGTTCTTGGATTTCTATTTTCAGGGACTTTGTGGATTTCTGACAGGCAAGTCCTTGCTTGGACTGGTACATCCCACTACCCAAAACTAGACTCATGAAAGCAAAATGGCTCCTTTTCTAAGTTGTGCCAAGTTGTGCTATTTATTTACATAGGAAACATCAATGAGAAAAAAAAGGATATATGTATTGCAGATGATCTAATTACAACTTTTAACTATTACATACACCGCATTTATTTTAAGGGGCTCGAACAGTTAACTTCCATGACTCTGAAACTTGTACTTTTTTGTGCATTTTCTCCTTTGTTCTTGAGGTGATTCTAACTCAAATGGAATGGCGCTCCCAGTATGCATCACTTTTGTCGGCATTCTTACCCATCAGCCTCGTCTGGATTGACAGGCTCCTGTGGGGTTGGAGCTGCTGAAACAGGACCTGGACAAAAAAAAATTGTCATCTTTTGACTTTTATGTTTGTAAATATTTACAACCAACATATTCGCTCTGGCATTAACAAATAGTGACAATAAAGTTATTTTACACAAATCTAATGCCAAGTGATGTTCCTTTACTAGTCTATAGTGACCACACACTGTAAATGCACCTATGCTTTGATGTTCAAAGACAGAAATATGGTCTCCAACCCTCATCTGTGGTTTACGAAGGTGCACACTATGATTGAAGTTTTAAAAAATGGCGAACCAGAGAAAACTGTTTCCTACAAGTAGGGAAAACTCAAATATAAATATATATTTTTAAAGGCTTCACATGTGTAAAAATAAATGTTATCATTGCAATTGAATGACAAAATTTTTGAAGCTTGGTAATTGATACCAGTTTTGCTGTGGTTTACCTCCAGGCTTAAGCTTCTGTTGTGACTAATATTTTTACAAACATCACAACCAATTGTCTTTGGTCTGAGTGTAAAGGTTTGCTCACAAGTATGAGACAAGTATGGCACAAGTATGAGAATGAGAAGGGATCCTTAACACACGACAAAAACTGAAATGAAAAAGCTCTACCAGTCAATGGTGAAAGATCTATGCAGAGTTATGTCTAATGCCTCTTTACGGTAACAAAACTGTGTGGTTTCTCTGAAACTTACAAACAGGACATTGAAATATAGTAGTAGTACAGGCATAGAGGGAAGCCAGTATTTCTATATTTATCCAACAGATTGAAACTTCTGCCAAGGCACGTAGAGCATTCAGACAGAACCAAAGGTTAACCAGCTTTTAAGGGCTAATCAAATATGTAATATATAATTACATTTGTGACACCTAGCCTACAATTTAATGTTTAATGTTTCACCAAGGAGGAGATGTGTGACAACTAGAATGCATTAAAGAATTAAAAGTGTGACCCCTAGAACTGTTCAAATAGAACATAGAACAAATTTTGGAGTTAACATGAACATAATCAACTTCTCACCAATGGCCGGTTCTTCCGTCTTGGGCTCATCCTCCTTCCTCAGGTCATTTGTTTGCTCTTCTTTTTTCTCCTCCTCTTTCTTTTCACTTGCTGCCTTTGGTTCCGCTACTGTTTCGTCTTTCTTTTCTGGTGATTTCTCCTCCTGTAATTTGGTCATTAAAGCTCACTCAGATTTTTTCTTTACCTTAATCGTGAGGTTGGACTTATTTGGTATGGGTTGTTTTAAAAGGACCCAGAGACATTATCACTGATCACTTAATCAGAACCAAATTATAAGTCATACCAAATTTGAAATAAATCACAGACGGCACTAAATGGAAACAACTAAAGCCATGTATTGACCCGTATAAAGAGAGACATTTCCTTTTTGCGTACCTTTCTTACATGACATCATTGTGTTATCTTCTGTTTTAGACCATATATGTTTATAGAAAATATTTTTATAACCTAAATATGTAATATATATAAAAAATGAATTTTTTAATGTTTGTTTCCTTCTTCAAAGTCATACATTTCGGGAAAAGACAAATTATCTTTTCATAGCTTTGTAAATCAAAACACCTAAATTAAATTACATTACATCAGATTATGTTTTCTGCAACTCAAACTTTGCAAGAAATAAGATAAAACATTTTTGGAAAGAATCTTTGACTTCTGAAAGATTATTTCTTCCTTTGATTCAATCAGAAGTTTTAACTTGATTTTCTCAAACCATTAACTATAAACAGAATAAGAATGTTAAAATGTTATACTATTGGAGAGAAAATGTGATGAAAAAAGCAGAAAAACGCATGTTTTGATTGAAAAGGTGCATTTCAACCAGAGAACAAAAGGAAAACTCTAAAAATAACCTAAAAGGCCAGATTACATTAAAGCAAATGCTCCCAAGAAAAGACACTGTGATCTGGTGACACCAAAACAATGTGACTGTTGCTGAAATAGCATTAAGACACAGAACGTTGGCAGTCAGAGAACATTATGTGGGAATTTAACATCTCAAGACAGCCAGAAAAACAAGGGTTGGACACAAACAAGTCTCCTAAATTCACAATTAAGCAAAAGTCAAATAGTTTAAATCAGAAGGAGGAATGGGCACAAATTCCAGCTAGTTGTGGTGAGAAGCTTGTAGAAAGAGAGCAAAAACACTTGACTGTGGTAGTAAAGTTTAGGACAACTCTCCCAAAAACTAAGGACATTTTTATAAAGTTCTGAATTTTCAGAATCTGCTCTTTTTTTATTTTTTATTTTATTTTGGCACTTAGCAAAGAATAACAAAAAACTGTTCTCCTTACTGACATAAAGCAGACAAGGTTGCGGCTGTAAAGCTAGATTTGCTTACTCATTCCAAAAGGTACATGCTTTTTAAGTCGGACAGGAAACTCGACACGGTTACTATTAAGGTAGAAATCTGCCATCTTTACACACAGGCAAGAATCTGTGTTATAGTTAAAAGAGAAGCTCCTCTCCACATCAGTCCCAAGATTCTTGCAAAGCTTTCACTGATCACTGTTCTCTATGGACCAGCATGTAGCACAGTTTGAATTCACGTTTCATTGAATCTATAGGCTGTACTGTAAAAGAAATACAAGTTGAGAAGACCTTACCTCTGCTGGCGGGGCAGGTGGGGTTGGAGGAGTTGTTACTTGGACAGGAGGAGGTTCAGGAGATCCCAACAACCTTCTCAACCTGCTGAACATGTTGAAGGAGTTTTCGCTGTGCCACAGCGACTCGGCTAGTCTATATGCTTCTCCCAGCCACTTTGAAGCTGCAGAGAACCCGGTGGAATACCCTCCCAGTTCTGAACAACACACTGAGGCTTTTAAATTTCTAAGAATCGGTAATTCCCTTTGGGCACACCCTCTTTCTGACAGGGCCAGCACCAGACGAGCGGCCACATCCGCCGTTCCCTGACAGGCGGGATAAAGGTTTAAACTCTTCATTGGAGAATGGAATGTTGCAATTATTATTAAATTACAGTTAAATATTCAGAATGGATCATATAAAGATGAAATGATGCATTAGAAAGCAGCAGCTTTTTGTGCGTTTTTCAGGTTAACCCATGTGGGAGAAAAAACCCATTGGGTGAGAGAAGTTCATGTAGTGTTTTCCCTTTTCAGTGGTTTAAATTTCACTCTGGATGCAGAGACCACACAGATAATCAGCCTCTGCAACGTCGCTGTCTGTCTAACAGGATTAGTTAGGATCTCTACCAGAGCTTCTGGTTTGTAAACTGAAGGCAAACGGACTGACAATAAATTAACAAAGGCAAGAAGAAAAAAATAATAAAGAACTGCCAATACATCCACCAATCATTTATTAAGATATAGAAAATTAAATTAGTCACATAATGGATAAAATAATGTATAAAACAAAAACTCAGACATTAATGTATAATAAAAAGATAAAAACATCAAGTTTAAAACCAAATGATACAAATTGTACGTTGGCTAATGTTAGAAGTAAATCATGAAACCAGTGAGGAGTTTTGACATGGGCCTTGTGGCTCACCACTCAGGGCAACATTAAATTCCAGGGTGGCAAGAGGGCTTAAAAAACATGTCAAGCTGAGATTCTGCTTCTTACTTTTATGTTTTTACATTGAAAGCAGTGTAAGAAAATATGGCCTTGTGTTGTCATTTGAAGTTGACAGTAAATCAAGAGCCACCACTGTTTCTAACAGTTACAATGCCAATGGTTGTATTTCCATTTACAAAGTATTTGGCATTGAGAAAATGAAACACTTAGAAAACAACAAAAACAACAATAATAACCTGAAATAAAGCTGTACCTTGGAGTAATCAATATAAATACATAGTTTGGCTGAGTCCTCACTTTTCCTCAGTTTTCTGTGAAAAAAAAAGGAAATAATGTTTTAAACTGTTGTAATTACTTTTATCATGATTCTTAATTAGCAAAGACTTTACCTTTAGTTGGTCAAACATCCTCTTATTAAATTTCCCGCCAAAAACTCGCAGCAGTTTGGGTGTTGGCGGTCTGGGACTGAACAGCGCCAGTCCTTTCTTTTTCTCTTCCTCTACTTTTGCCCCCGCTGGCCCCTTAGCTTTCATGAGTTTCCTGCACAGAAATACAGATAAAAGGAATAAATTATGAACGAAAGCTGCCGGAGTCGGACGTTATAACCATCTGACCCTGGAGTGGATCGCAACAGTCATTAAACGTCTAAAATGAATCTGATGTTCAAGGTGTACCCTGTGATCCGGTTGTGTACTCACCTGCCCTTTCTGGCCAACACCTTCTGAGACTCTGGGTAGTGGACAAGAATGTCAAACAGGTCCTTCTTCTCCAGGACAAAAAGATTAGCGAAGCCATACGCTTTGACATTGGCTGTTCGCCTGTTACCGCCATCTTTAGAAGACTGTAACAAACTACACAAAACAATTGATGTTTGATTATGTGCAGATGTTTTATGGTTTCATAGCGCTGGCTTTTTTCTTCTGAGTCAATCAACATTTATAATATCCAATTTTATTTGTCTACTTAAGTGAACTGACCTGATTTCTCCGAACACGCAGCCAGCCTTTAGTGTCACGAACACAATACTGTTGTCAGGTCCACCCACCACCTGCACAGCTCCACCTTTGATGATGTACATCTCTTTTCCAATGTCACCCTGCAGAGAGAGAGAGAGAGAGAGAGAGAAAGAGAGAGAGATTACAACAAATTACAAACCACCCCCCACTAAACAAAACAACTCCCCGGACATTGTGTACGGCACCTTCCCCACTTATTAGCATGTTTGGTAAAGAATGATGTATATCCCACTCAATTGCAACCCAATTCTTCTTTCTTTTTTTGACCTGTGACCTTTGTTTACAGAGTAGTTATCGGAAGGGTTTCAAACGCTGTTGAGGCTCTCTATGAATCCAGTATACAAAACTAAGAATGTTAAAGTATTACACGAATCTCATTTTTATATTGTTCAGACATCAAATTCTTTTTGGGGAATGCTTTCATCTATTTCCGGCAGAGCACTGAATCTTCTGCAAATGTTAAAATGACTCAGATTCTCATAAACTGGACCCAAATAAGGAATTTGATATTGTGTTATAATGATGGTATATTATAATATTATCATTGTCAAATCCCTTAAACATGGAGGGCAATTTCTGTTAGTTGCTGTTCAACATGGGAAGGGCAAAGGAAGCATGCAGTTTTGGGTAATGCAGACGTGTGCTTCTCTTCATAAGTCATGATATGGTTTCAATATTAACAGCAGCTTCACCAGTAAGTACATAATATGCGTTTTTCAGTTGAATACATTACGTAAAATTGTAAGGTTGGCATACTCCCTCAACATTTTATTATGATGTTATGCTACAGCTAACAAAGCCTTCTTAATTTTTAACTTCTTACACTTCTTTTTCAGGGTGCCAATAGATGTTGAATACTAACATAGTAGTGTTCAACTAAATAGCCAGGAAACATGTAGGATAAGGACTCAAACTCACTTTTTTCACAACAAAGTCTCCTGGTAGGTAGATGATGGACTTCAGCCTCAGCAACATGTCAACCAACATCTGCTGGTCACAGCCCTGTGGGAGCGCGGAGTTTTAGATTACCTGTCTTCTGACCATATTAGCGAGATGGTTTCAGATGCTTGCACCTTGAAAAGATCAATCTTCTGAAATGTTGCCAGATTGATGTCCACGGCGATGGCAGTTCTCATTACCAGAGGCATCTTATCAAGCAGTTCAGACTCATCTGGACATCCCAACAAAACAGGAAAGGTTAGAAAAAATCAGTCAGCTCCCAAACCAATAATCATTAAGCCATTCTTTGCTTACCCAGCATGCCCTGGGCGTCCCACGTGTAAGTGTACCAGGTGCGCACTCTGTTCTGCACCAGAGAGGGAATAGTGTTGCTCACCATGTAAGCCACTGTGTTGTCCATGGAGGAGCGAAAGTAGGTCTGTCCTGCTGTGGCTGCACCAATGACATCTCTCATCTGAGGCAACATGATAAAAAAAACTACATAAATAGATTACAACTGGGATTAAGCTGCTAAATAATGAACTAAGTTTGATTGAAAGCTACAGTAGCGTGCAAAAGAAGTTACACCCTCACAGCTACAAGCTTTGATTTTAGTTTATGGAGTTGTTTATAACTTAAAGAGGGAGAAAAAATACCCTGATTTCCTTATTTTTTTTATGACAGAAATTCTCAAGCTGTGCCTCTTGCATTTGTATTCAGCTTTACTATGTTGCCCCCAAAACAGAGTCTATTGAAGGAGTAACTAAATTATTAAGTCAACCTGTTGGTAATTATAGTATGAAGTATGAAAAGGTTTCGTACAGCTCTTATTGGTTTGTTTGAGGGCAATAGTGAACAACGATTATGATGACCAAGAGAGAGAGCTGTGGATACGTTTAAAGCAGGTTACCTCAAAATTTGAAGATTTAAGGGAACACAGATCAAGTAATGATCTGCTTTGCCTCCTACCCTAAACTGATATGATGTAGTTGCACGCTCCACAAACATGGACCTTACAATAAACAAAGCCACTATGTAGTAAAGATGAAAAGCTGGAAAGACAAATCACCACACTTAAACTAACTTGTGGAAAGCAGGCACAGCACAATGATGTTAGGATAATTGTATTGTGCTTAAAGAGGGTAGGAAAATGAATGGAACTAAATTCAGGCCAAAACAAAAAGACAACCTTTTAAAGGTTTGCTGAAGATAACTATGCCAAATGTGGATTTTCCTACAACCTCAACAAGAGCTACAATCGGATGTCCTCAATCCTGTTCCTAAGGGGCCACCACTCTATTTTTTAATCGAAGACACCTGACTTAACGACATTAATTACAGCAAAGAGGCAAGACAGCTGTGTAAAACCTAACAGACACATTAAGAAGTCATTTTTTTTGTAAACCTTAGCCATGTGTTGCAATCGCCCAGTAAACAGAACTAACTCAAGTAGAGAATCTGCAGCTCGACTTCAAAGTTGTCTCATACCAATTCTCCTCATCAAATCTGACTGAGCTTGAGAAATTTTTATCAAAGAGAAATTGAAAACAGTTTAGATTTTTATTTATTTAAATCTGAGTCGTTATTGGTGGCCAAAATAACTATTTACTAATGGGAGGTTGGATAAAAATGTACCACAAATGTATGTCAGATACTATTTGTAAAAGAAAACTGAAAAGTACATCAACATTATCAAACAATTTGCAATCATGTACTCAGTTTTTTTTTTTACGTATGAAGTATCATTCAAAGTAATCAAAGCTTGTAGCTGTAACTTCAAGTCATTTATAATTTTGCAGGTCAAGACTCCAAAGGGAACCAGTAAAAGGGGACAGTATGAAGGATTACTGGGATTATGGGTGACAAGTAAAATTGATCACAACTCCTAATGGGACACATTTAGTTCGACTGCCATGTTATCAAGACTTGGAAAGAGGTGTCACTGTGTTAAAATAGGAGGTGCTAATGTTTAGGACGAAGATTGACTAGAGGTCCTGGGTCTATGACCTGCGCTACGTACAATTTGGTCTCTATGTTACCTGTCCGATCAAACTGGAGAACACAAAGACGCCTACGAAAAAGTTAGTCATCTGAAAGGTAATCTCAAAGACAGTGTGAGGCTCGTTAAGACCCCCGATGTTGATCAGACTGCGGACGGCAAAGTAGTAGCAGCGCAGGTACCTGTGAAGGAGGCGAGGGGGTGTTAGACGAACGTTCACAAGAAATCCTGCAAGTTTCCTGTGAGAGAGCTGCTCTTGACTCATTTAGATATTATAAACGAATGGGGGAAAGTTGAGTTCTTGTTCCCACATCTGATTCCCATGAGGCCTTGCTGCAATGTGTTGTTTGCACATTTACTTTTGAAATAAAAAAAATAAAAAAAAGTATAATACAATACGTGCTACAAGAATAAGGCTGCCTGGCCAAGAATGACGGACATAAAGAATGCCCCAAAAAGGTAGTTCACCATCTGAAAGATCTGCCCTAACATGGTGTCTGGAAATGGCAACTCAGCAATCATCAGAAGAGACTTCTCCGCATAGAAGAAGCAGCTGAGGTAACTACAGCAGCAGCACAAAAACACAACAGACTTTCAGATTTGGGTTCCCAGTCAGTTTCTTTGGGGGCAGAAAGAAGCTTTGTTCTCCACCAGTGTTACTTTCTCATTGGTACGACTGTTAAAGATGTGTAGAAAGCTATCATATTATTTATTCTTTTTTCTTGCAGTATTTTGAGAAACATGAAAGACATTGAGACGAAAGAAATGTAAAAGAAAACGTTTAGAAATTATTATTTTGAAATTGCCATTGCCACAATTATTAGCAACCCTAATGATCCTAACAAAATAGATTTAACAGCGGTGAGAGGGGCAGAAGTGCCAAGCTGAGGAAGAGAGGTGGCACATCGGAGCAAGGAGGAGAAAGAAATTGAGGGGAAAAAGGCCGAATATGAATCTAAAGGCACGAAAAATAACTAAAAACCAGGGATAACCATTGTCTAACTGAAGCAAATAAGAATAGATTGATAAATATAAACAAAAACAATGTGGATATAACTAAAACAACGAAAGAAAAATAATAATAAGTAGATATAAAATCAAATATAAATGCAAAACAAACAAACAAACAAAAGAACAAACAAACAAAAAAACGACCCTAAGAATAATACCATGTCATTTACGGCTTTGTTAAACATCTTTAGCAGTGTACCAATAAATGTGGAGCAAAATTAAATAAATAAATAAATAAAAGATCAGAATGAAAAATGTTTAGATTTAAAAAATTGACATTTTAAATGTGTCCAAGCAGCCTCCGTTTGAGATCTGCACGTTACAAACATCTTTTGACAAACTATTTTGAGATCTATAGAAATTTGTCAGCAGTTCAACAAATGCTCACATTTTATTGATCTTCTCACACTAATTTCCCAATCAATATATATCACCATGTTGCTATCCATCTTTAAAAAGTGAACAATTGTTATAAATTTGAGCAAATAGGCGGCAACATAAGGGGCAGTGTACTCACGCGCTTCCCAGGCCGGAGTAGACCCACTTTGTTCCACCGATGCCCTGGTACTCTGAGGCCACATAGTAGAAACAAGCGTTCAGGTGGAGCATAAAGAGGAGATAACCAATGGTGCGAATCACTCTAAAAAGCAACAGCATCAGTAGTTAAACATTTTACGTTGGTGGTTCCACATAAAAAGCAAATGCAGGTGATGAGTCCCAAAATATGTATCTTAAAATGGGGGCCTTCTTTTACATCACTAGATGGGTTTTCTTAAAAACTACATCTATTGAGAACAAAACTTAACCAATTGATTCGATTCTATTGTCATTAATCAAATAATTCAAACATAAAATCCCTTTTATTTTTGCCAAATTTATCACATGGAACTCACCTCCAGATGTACGCCTTAGCTAAGATGCTCTCCAGACGATCACTGAACTCAAAAAACGTATCTATCTTAAGAAAATAAACACAGAAAATGTCAGTTCAAGGGAAATGTAATTTACTGTCCTCTATGCGGAGTCAGCGCATCAGTGGAATTACCTTCAGTAAACGGTTGGCTCTGAAACCGGATTTAAATCCGAACTGCAGATATAACAAGTCGAAGGGTAGAAGAGAAATCACATCTGCCTGTTGGCGAGAAATGACATTTGAGGTCAAAGCAACTTGAATCCGTTTTACGGAGGATCTAAAACGTGTACATATCTCTGTGAGCATGTAGGATTTTTGTGTTCAAACAAACAAACAGTGAAAATATCAAATCAAGATTAGATGAACATCCTTTACAATTCAACTGAAATACAGACATATTTGTTGGGGGTTAAAAAAAGGGTAGAGATGGGATAACCTGGTTAATTCAATCATAAAACTAGTAGATCATCCTTCAGGTGACCCCAAGAAGTTATTTAATTTATTTATTTATGATATATTTAAAACAGATCAATACAGATTTTAGCCAAAATGCTTAATTTAGAAGAAAAAAGCATCTCTTTTGGATTAACACTTCCTATTTTTTATGTATTTGTAACATATAAAACAATATTTAGTAGAAATCCTGCAGCTCCATCAGTTTTGCTGTGTTGGCAATCTCCGTGACCAGCTTACGTAAATGACCTGTCATATTTTACGTAGATGTTTGAAATCGTGTGCTGTTTTATTATACCCTTCTTGTGACCGATACCTCTGAATAGATGAACAAAAAATATAAATACATAAATAATTTATCCTTCATAATCGCTCTGCAAGCAGTAACGTATGTCAGCAAAATAGTCCCAGGACAACTGGTTTATTTTTCAGTTGAAGTGTACAATATGTTCCCATCTTCTTACATGACAAATCTTTTCTATTTCACCACTTGTGTGTACACTTTTTAGATGCCCTACGAGTTCACAATTGTGTGAATGCGAGCTAAGGTACCATTAATCTCTCTGATTCCCGGTAGTGTTTGGTTGTCAAGACACGATCTTTCTGAAAGAGAGACAAGAAGCTGTTTGACATAGTGGAATCTAAACCACTTTCTGTGACCGTCAGTATTTAAGGGGTTTGTAATCCACACTCACTATGATATCTCCCGCCTTCACAAACTGTTTGCGAGGCTGAAACAAGATGCCGTCGAAGAGGTAAATAATGTCCGCCAGGACGTCCATGGTGAACCAGATGGGGTTGACGTATTCGTTGTGGTACGGGAAACACATTCGGGCGGTGATGAACCACGTGTTGTAGTTGATGGCAACAGTGACCAGACTTAGCCATGCTATGTAGCGTCGATCCGTGAAGGGATCAATAGTGGGCCCCAGCACAGAATCCATCCTGTCCACCAGCGGGTTCAGCGCAAAGTCTATGGAGGCCCAGTAAGCTGCAATCAGCCTCGTCTTTAAGGGCACCTTCACCTTCTTTTCTTCCTCTTTCCTTTTCTCCTCCTCCTCCTTCTTCTTCTGTTCGGTCTCTTTCTTTTTCTTCTCCTGTTCTTCTTTCTTTTTCTTATCTGCCTCCTCCTTTTTTATCCTCTCCTCCTCTGCTTGCCTTGCTCTCTCCTCTGTCAATCTGGCGTAGTCGTCTTTAAGTAGCAGTGGGGCTAAAAGGATGAAACAACGAATTTATGGACTTGAGAGACGGAATCTGTCTTTGCTTTCATGAGTCAATATTATCAATGGAGATGTGTCGTAGCTGCTCAAAGTGTGAGCCAAAAGGATGGTGAATGTTGTGGTACTCACTGACAGGAGGGGTAATCTCAGGAGAGGAAGCGTACTGGTCAATCACTTTCTCCTTGTATAAATTCAGCCTCTCTTTCATTCGTTGGGAAGCCTTTCTGAGTTGCTCATCCGAATATTTGTTGATGACTATCGGTGGAGTGGGAGGGGCCTCGTTCTCTCTAGAAACATCAAGAGAGTCATTTGACAATTAAGAAATGTTCACATATTTAAAACACAAATGTTGTTTTTTTCTTGTAGTACCTGCCCTGGTCTGCTGAGATGAAAGTTGAGTAATTTTAACCAAACTTTTGGATGTCTTATTGGAGTATTATACCAGAAATTATTTGCAGGTTTGTCAGTATAATTGGTTTTTACACAAAATATACAGTCTAAATGGCCCTTGGATAAAGATGTAAGCTTGATTGTCTGTCCTGTTTTCTTCTGTTGGACTCCCAACCCGTCTGTTGTCCACTAACTGCTGGCCCGAAGCCAAAAGCAAATATTACTTGTCTAGTTATCAGCCTAACAGGTAATTATTATAATAAATAAACTCCTTGATTTTTTTAAAAAGCTTATCTATTCAAAAACCAACCTTGCTTTTTCACAAGTACTTTCTTGAACCCAAGTTCAAGTAATTTAATTTAACATAAATCTAACAGCTCACCTATTTTCTAAAGTGCCTCATATTAGAATAAAGAAGAATAAAAAGAAATTTAAGGTGTAAAAACAAGACATTAAAGCCTGTCATAGTTTGGATTCAGAATGTTCATATTACGCCCTCTTGTGGATAGAATCAGTAATACACCAGACAAAAGAGCTGGTGTTTGCTGTTTATTTTAACATTCACATTTCTGATGGTAAATAATGTAATTGAACAGTTCAAACGTTTTTTGCATTACCAAGCGACTGCATTAAACTAAATTAAACTACAACAAACCAACCAAGTAATACCAATTTGGGTTTTAGGTTAACGCTGATTTTAATTTGCTCTCTCGCCTGCAGTGCGTCCTTTAACTGATACTGATAATTTATTTACATTTCTATTCATATTTACATTTCTTATGTATTTTAATATGATTTTTTATATTAAGGATATTTAATATTTCAAAAAAAATCATTTGTGTTTTAAAATAATACATTATTTAATGAGACCTTTGATGATAAATGTATATACTTATTTATTTAATTCCGTCCCTTTTGGCCCTACACCAAGTTCAGGGATCAAAACACTTTGATTCAGATAATTGAACAAAAGTGAGATTTTGTTACGATTTTATCCTGTTTGTCTGCTTCTGCTTACATCACACTACACTCCCCTGTGTTTCCTCTGCCTGGACCTAATCAGACTCATTCCTCCAGTATTTTAAAGAAAATAAAATTTCCTCTTTTCACACAGAGCAAAGTCTGTTTGAATATTTTCTCATTATTCTAAAGCTCCTGTTTGTATTAAATAAAATGGATTTTTCATAAACTTTTGAAAGGATTTGAGACTGGTAGGCACACAAGTTTGTAATAGTTCGAGAGTCAGCTCTGGTATGAACACGACACAGTAACAGACATGTTGTTCCTGTGTGTGTCAAACACATTATATCTTGGGGTACTTTGGTTGGGACAATTATCGGCTCATGAAGCAGCAGTGCAGGTCACCTGGGGGAAGTGTGTCCTCAGATCACATTTGAACCCTTGCAGCTCGGTCCACATCTCAGTCGCAGAAGCTCTGCGCTCTTCCAAAACTGCTCTTTCATCGTCGTCATCATCTCTCGCGCAAATCTATAACATCAGCTTTTGATCGCAAGTGCATCTTTGCGACTGAGAAGATTAACAAGTGCTGCTACCTATTGCCTATACATGTCTTTCTTGGCTGAGCCACACACAGCTCTGATGAGCTTCTTATGCCGAAGAGCTAGAAAGCCTATAATCCCCTCTCAGGTCATTGCTCTGTTAATACACATGTTGCACCAAGGGATAAAGATCTCAAATACTCTGTTCACCTCTTCCAGCTTTCCTTGCGTCTCTACCTATAACTAATCAGGCTATCTGATTAAAAACTGATTAATTAGATACTGTTTCTTGTGTCTGCCTATGTGGAGCGTAGTTCCACGAGGGGAACTAAATCTACTCTGCTTAACTGCTTCTTAAATGTGATGCATCTTTGCTGAAATTAAGGATTTGAGAGCAGGTGGTGTTAGTGTGGTCGCTGAGTACATGCCTTACCCTTCAGGCCCAGTTTGCTTAGGGTTTGCAGGTGTGGCTGTTGGAATTGGAGCAGGGGCCTGTGTAGTTGCCGGCGCAGGAGCTGGTGCAGGGGCCTGTGTAGTTGCCGGCGCAGGAGCTGGTGCAGGGGCCACTGCAGGGGCCGGTGTAGGCATAGGGGCCGGAGCAGGAGCTGGAGATACAGCATGCATGAACATACATTTTTTAAGAAAATGAAATGCATCTCATTATACAACAAAAGCATTTCTGCACATTTCTTGCGACTGTTAAACAGACGTGAAAAAAAACCCAATAATCTGGAAAAGTACAAAAGGTAGTTTAAAATAAGTTTTATTTTAAGTAGGTAAAGCTATGTGTTGAATGGTAACATATGATTTTGACATGGCAGCCTCATGTAATTTTCTGAATTTTACACCCCGTTTTATTATTTTTATTTGTAAAATTCAGCCACATCGTGGGGTTTCTCAACTTGAACAACTTGTTCTTTCACGGAGCAACACCATCGTCTATTTTGTTTTGTTCAGTGCACATTAGTGGTCGAATTACAGATGTGATCTGGATCATTGCCCCACAAACTAAAGTCACCGTGTAATGAGCTCAGATTCTCCTTAAGGAGCAAAAAAGCTAAAGTTCTCGGTTCCATTAATTACAGCATCCTGTTGAGATCCCGAATCCTCGTCATCTCATCATTCTGCAGCTACAATCATTTTTCAGCTTTGAGTTTTTATCCATGGATATGAAGACGTTCACAATCCAGTGTCATCTGTTTTAGGCTTGATATCCTCTGTCAGTGTCTGAGACTTTTAAAGTGGTTTAATAAAAAAGTTTTTGGCATTAACATCACTTCACTTAATCGCCATTAAATCCACCACTTACTATCTAAATGTTTATCTTTTTTTTACTACTGGTTTCACCTGAAATATTTTTTCATTGCTCTAAAAGTCAAATGATCCTATTTTTGATTAAGAACAAAACATTACCGTTATGTTTTTCAAAGAGCATTGCTAGAGCTTTTGAATGACATCTGTCTTGTCAGCATTGCTTTAAAATCTACATTCTTGGTTTTGGCCTATACTGCGTCCAACTTTATTTAGATTTGAGTGATTTATTTATTTTAAATGGAGGTAAAAAAAAATGTGGGCCTTCCCAAGGTTCAACCCTCAGGTTTGCTGTTTTTAATATCTATGTGATAAATGTTGTTCAGGTTTTGTATTACTTTAACATCAGATTTTGGGTTAGAAAACCCAACAGAATGGACTTGCATGGATATTTTTACTAATCTCTGTGAACAAATCATCCATGTAACTTCAGCTCATCCAAAATGGTGCATCCAGAGTTTTGGCCAGCAGCAGTAAAATCCTGCTGATCATGTCGCACCAGTCCTTCAATCCCAGCAGCAGCTGCTTCTTTCTCAAAGGTTAGATACTAAAAAACGTGGACTAGACGAATCTGGATAGTCTCGGTTTGAATACGTTTCAGAGTTTTCAGTCAGAAGTCTCTGGTTGCTCATAACTCCCTGTTCCCAGGGCAACAACTAAGAAAAGGAGGCAACACTTTAATTCTTAGCTCTTTAGCTCAATGCAGAAAAACATTGCTGTTTTAATTTAGGAGTAAAAATTTTGCTTTGGTATAACATCCAAAGATTTTCTCTTATGTCTATTTTTGTCCTTTTTATGTAATTGTAATTCATGTTTTATGCTTTCATGTAGTTTTTTTATGTACTAATACTAATCAACTTGCTTTCCCTAGGTGTACATGAAAACCCCAATAAATAAAGCAACCAAACTGGGAAATAGTTCATTTAAACCCATTGCAGATTCTTTAAAAGAGTGTGAATAGAACCAACTGCTTTATGTGGGAATAAAATGATTTTAGTGAAACAAAGCAATCACGTATAATCTCAGCTATAAAGCTGGATGTATTGTCACACCCCCGGTCTAACATAGCAAACAATAACATGGCAGGAAGTGGTTTTTTTATTTTAGGTCTCTCTGTTTACTTACCCTGAGGTTTGTCTTCTTTCCTTGCTTCATTTTCTTTTTCACCCGGCTTCTCCTCCTGCAATATAAATTCCCATTTCCCACAGATTAGATGCTTGTCTTTTCTGTTCAGACCAGAGACACGGGAAAGGTTTTATGAAAAAAAATTTTTTTGAATACACCATATTTGCAGATCATATTATTATTGTATTGTCCTCAACAACGACAACAACAACAAAAAGTTTGTTGAAGATAAAAATACTTTAAAACTCGAAATTTCACTTAAAATACAAATTATTTCTATTTTGAATCGTTTAAATTATTTATTGTTAGTATTGTGAGCTTAAAACATACATAGAAATATCAACATTCTATGCAGGATGCAGTATATGCCAGATGAAAGAAGCCTTAAACTTAATCACAGTATAAAAAGATTATATTTCTAAAAAATAATTTAAAATGGGTTCTACCTTAGCTTGAGCAGGAGCTGGTGCCGGTGCCGGTGCAGAAGCTGGTGCTGGTGCCGGTGCTGGTGCTGGGTCAGGAGATGCCTTGGTAGCCCCAGAGTCTACTGGAACCTGTGGTCCTGAAAACAGACCCTTAAACTTGGCAAACATATTTTCTGAAGAACCAGATACGAGTGCATCTGTTAGATTGTGCTTCTCTTGTATCAGGTGACCGTGCTGTTGCCTATAGAGCTAACTGATCCCCCCCGTGTTCGTTTCCCGCTGCAGAGCAACGTGTCCTCATAAACTGAGCTGGCCCTGATGGTATTACTGCTTTTAGCACCACTAATGCTCTCGCACAGAGAATACTCTGCGGCATCACCACTGACATGTAAACCCATCGCTATCTCATTTAGGATCCAATTAGGCTTATGGGTGACCAGTAAAGCAGGGAGGACAGCTGCGACTGAACAGTCGAAAAAGTAAGTGCACCCTCTACCAAATGGTTTGAGGCCTGGTGTTAGAAAAGTTCATGCCGAAATTATAGACAACAAACAGATTTTTCCATTCAACTTCTATATATTCTATTGAAATTTGGTGTTAGACCGATGCAGGGAATCTCCTAAGTGAGAAGGGATAGGATACTAATAAATTATTTAACTTTTCTTACAATCAAAGGACTGAGCAGTATGCAATTATTAGTATTTAGCCGACTTTACTCATACATTCTCAGTTAAAATCCACCTAACTCAACTGCATTCAGAAGTAAGCTAACTGGTAAGTAAGAAACCCTAATAGTACAATCCCAATAAAATGGGACAATGGCAAAGCAGAGCTTTCCTCTGAGGAGCAGCGACCAGGAGGCCCAGGGTATCTACAGGGAAGCACAGCTCAAGTGGGATATTTATTGCCAGTACAACAACTGGTGATGCAGACCACAAATAGAAAAGAGCGGAAACAAGACAGTCACATAAGTTCATATGGAGGTTCTCCAGTTTAATGAGAATAAAATACAAACACATACACATACAACCCCACCATGAATCTATACAGGAACACTCATGACATATCCAACAGAAAAAACACAATTCACACCGTGGAACATTGTTGTGGCAGAATCCTGTTGTGAAGAGCATTTCCTTGAGCACGAACAGGAAACAGTCAAATCCTGGAAAAAAAGTTACTGGAGGCTGCAGAAGCCTTAAATCTAGGATGAAGGTTCACTTTAGAAGAACAAGGACCGTAAATGAAATGGAATATGGAATTCCCCTACATAATCATTATATAGATGAAATATTAGATGTTCCTGCCGCAGTTATTTATCCTGTAGAAGATAAGTAGCCAGCTTTTTAACACTGCTTGCCACAATTTCCATCCTCACATTGTTCTCCTCTTTTTTTCTTCGTCCTTGAAATTTGACAGTTTGGATTTGAGCAACATTCTAGCATCAGTTTATTTGTGTTTTTATTTTTATTTTTCCATCGTTTCCACTTATGTTGGCTTTGTTGTCGGCTTCGTGCAACATAATCCAACGAAGGAGAAGAGCTCTCTGGGACTGTAGAAACAAAACAACTGCACAAAGACGAAGAAGCGCAACATTTGCTTGTTTACCTCTGTGCTGACTGCTGTATCAAGGATAATAGTCATTAGATCCTCTTGCATTGCTTTGAATAATCTAATTAAAGCCTTTGTGTGGGATTAAACCTTTGACACTGTGTTGATAGACAGCATGTTGGTCGACTTGTCCAGGATTTTTCATTCTCAGAATCAAAACAAGGGACGCTTTTGGGTGGCAAAACTGACTGCCATTCCTAATTAGTATATCTACCTTCAAAAAGTGCATATATTTCTTATACATTTTATTGATTTTATATTATTTTCTGCACTTTTTATAGTATTTTAGTTTTCGGTCACAGTTTATGACAAAAAATAATTGTTTACAATAAGGAAAATTTGACATGAATTATGTAGAAAGATAGGTAATGGCACTGGCACGTAAAGTTTACATTGTTTGGCACGGTTAGAGTCTTTTTCAAACTAAATCCCTTCAATGATGAGGTTCATTATGGAGTTTGACTTGACTTCTGTATCAAAGCAATTGAGAAAAACCATAATTAAGAAATCAAAATAACCTGTTTTCTCAGTTGAACTCAACCAAATAGTCAGTAAATATGAGTAGATGATATATTAGTGGTCTGAAAGGTAATAATAAATTCAAGATCTTAGTTTTGAGTGCTGCATGTTTGTAAGCCACCACACGAGGGCGACCAATCCTTTTAAATGACACATTTCCTTTTCTTTAATCCAGTTTACCAAAACTGTCTCAGTAGAATTAGCCAGATGTCAGTGAGTCTGATCTGTGAGCTGAAAGAAAGTCTTCAACCAGCATCACTTATAAATGCGTCAAAGACACCAATATCCAGTGTAACCGCAGCAGAAAGAAAGAAATGCCACAGAACAATTAAATGTCTGAGTCGTCCAATCATGGCTGACAAACGACTAATGCTGTGTTGGTGTGGTTTTTCTGATGACACTTTGAAGGGTTTTTGTTGTCATAAAAACCCAACCTAACCCTCAGAACATTACATTTCGATAGCATTTAGCAATGCAATAAAAAAAAAAAATAAATGCGTTAGATTGACATTCTTTGGTCTAAAGTTAATAGCGCTACAAACCGTGCCTCACAAGAATGGGAACCGACTCTCTAATCGACATCCCATATGTGAACATGTGTTTCAGCTGTTAGCTAAAGGAGGATAGAATGAAGTAACACCCGAGGCTACAGCTGCGAAGGATTTATTTCCCTGGCGTCGTTTCTGTCTCTCCAGCTGCAGCGGCCGGTTTCTTGGCCCTCCCTGCTGAAGCTGTGTTTTCTTTGGGTGCGTGTGCGCCGCGGCGATGACGGCAACCCTCCGTGTGGACTGTCAGTGTGAGTTTTTGTGCGGTAGTAACGCAGGGGTGAGCCCCACAGAGCCGAGGTGTGTCACAGAGAGGGCCAAAGGTTTTTTTTTTGTCTGGCCCTTTTTGCTGCTTTCAGCTCTGAGAAAGCGGACGGAACAAAGTGAACGCCATTCTAGATGCGGGTCCTGTAGTTTAAACTGCAATGCCTAAAGATGTTCTACTCTACTAACTCGAATCATCGGCAGCTACTTTTAGATGAGCCCACTTTCCAACACATTTGAATCAAATGGCTAAATTCCCTCATTAGGATTCAGTCACTCAACTATGAGGATATCTGGTAATTATCCATTCATTTGATTTCAGTGTGTTGGAAAAGGGAGTCATTTAAAAGTTGCAGGATCATTGATCATGAGGACTGGACTTGAGCCCCTCTCGTCTACATGGTCCAGAGGGTTTTCTATAGGATTTTAGGTCTGGGTATCGAGAGGTTCATATAGTTTAATTTGGTAACTACGCAGCTATTTTCTTTTTGCACGTCTTCAAAACAATGGCTGTTATGGAGACTTGGTGACTCCAAAATGCCTGTATGAGGTCCTGTCCAGCCTGGTGGCTTCCGACTAAAAACTGCCCATGTTTCACATTATTTATTGGACAGCAAGGCTGCAAATGGCACAGATTACTAGTTAAAAGTTGCTGCAAACTCAGAACTACAGAAATCACAGTAGAGGGTAATTCCGACTCTTGAGATTTACTAAATACAAATGCTTGCAACACTTTTCAGATTTGAATGAGAAAAAGTGTAATACTATTTGTGTGGGACTATACTAACTTGTTTTATGTCTTTAAGATCTGCTTGTACATGAAAACTTCAGCTGTCAACTTGTCCTTCCATGAATAAACTAAATTTCTCATAAGTCGGCAAGGATTCTGAGTGTTAAGAAACTTCAGTGCTTAAAGTAATGAGTTTTTCCATATGTGTGGTCAGATTTTGATGATTTTTGCCCTGGTAAAAGTCATTCGATTTTCAAGGAGGACAACATGTGGAAATTCATCAGCGAACAAAAGAGTCAAATTTGGAATGGCTGCTGAAAGGAAAAGAAAAGAAAAAAAAACAGACATAAATGACGTTTAGTTTCTATAAACAATAAAAATAGAGTCGAAAGAAAGACGAGAAGTTTGGAAACACAGAAACAAAGGGGGGCTTCAAAGGGATGTAAAAATTGTAGAAAAGATGGAACATGAAAGAAAATAATAGATTCACATCAGAGGCAGGAATTGCAGAGACGAGGCCGGTCAAATTGATCTGCGCTGTCTGAGAAATGACAAGTCGATTCTCTCCCTCTGACACAGTGATCATTTCTCATGAATGTTAACAGCCCCATTTCTCTCTCTTTTTTCTTTTTTTTTTTAGTCTCTGCTGTCTGACACACCCTTTGGCACCAATCAAATCTTACACGACAAAGCTGTCAGCCAACATTAGGCCACAGGTCTTTCCTCTGTAACACCCGGAACCTGACAAAGGTCAATTGCTGCTGAAAAATATTACTCTGTGGGTCAACACTTCCTGCATGAGTCACGCAGGGAGAAAAACAGCAACCTGATTGAACAAAACTTTATAGTCAGAAAACACACCCTGAAAAGTGAAAACTCTAAAAATACAAGAAGATATATCAATTGGATTATAGGAGCATGGTAGTAGACCTGCTTTAATATTTTAAAATGTGCAGAAATGGTTTTCTTGAAAGCAGCAGTTGAACATCCTGGAATCCCATTTTACAATGGGAGGAAGCTGAATCTCCAGGAAATCCCTGCTATTGTTTGCCAGGAACTGCCTAAAAAAACCATGCACAGCAGCTTGGTTGAAACTAATTCAGCATAATTTCTTCAGAGAAATTTCAGATTTTTTTCCTGCTTCCATGTCAATTTTGCGCCATGACCATTGCTGCTAGTCTTCTAAGTAGATCTCATTTACATTGAACTACAACCAGGCATATTTAAATTTTGACCAGGATGCATTTTATTTGCTCTGTTTGCTTTAAGATAATACAAAACAGTTCTATCCACGGAGGAAGGTTTGGGTTCATTTACAATGATAATGATAAGTTGCAGATGTAAGCAGATTTTCACCCTCTTGATATAAATATCTGACTTTCAGGTTACTATCAAGGACTACACAACAAAGATGTGAGATTAAAGAATTCATATCTAAAAAATGGGACGAGTGAACATGTACAGAGTTTACTGGGAGGCTTATGAGGACTCATAGTATGGTGAAAAAGGGCTTCATTTTCACTTTCCCTTTATCCCTTGGGAGATGGAGAACAATAAGAAATCAAAGCAAATCTTTTAAAGCAAAATGAAAAAAACACACAAACATTGTTAAATCTAATATTGTTGATTTACTTCAGGATTCAATTGAAACTTGAAAAAATAAACAGCTTGAACATTTCTTCCAACTAATAAAATGGATGTTTGAGACTGAGATGTTTAATTGGGGACTTCACAATCACTGGGAAGATTGCTGAATTGCCCTGCACAGAGAAGGAAATACTGAAACCCGTCATTGCTAAAGAAACTGGCAGTAGAAAGTGAAAGCAAACAAAAAGGAATGACACTAAAGAGAAATACAGTCGATTTAAAATAATACGTTTCACGTTTCCAAATGTAAGTATCAAAATAAATCTTTGTGATGATACTCTCACTACCTAGAGGCACCTGGAAAAACAATTCCTGCACATTTTCCTAACTAAATCATATATAGAATAATGAGTTTTATTCCTTAGCTTTAAGGGTGTTGACCATCTGCTGTTTCAATGTTTTATGATCAGAATCAGAATACAAGTTTATGACGTAGAAAAAAAGCCACAACCAACTACGACAATTTTAGTGTTTGTAGTATACTCTGCCATCCATAGGAATTTAATCTATTTGTAGTCTAAATAGCAATATTAAAGCAAGTTCACTGAATTGTGGCTTTTCTTTAAGCAATTACACAGATCTATCATATTTATAACAAAAGCATTCATGTGTTTTATCTATGTTGGTTAATTGGGTCCCTGTGCGGGTCCCTGTGTCCCCTCCCCCCCTCCCCCAGACACACACACACACAAAAGAAGAGTATCTGACCGACCTAAAAAAAACACAGCTAGCATAAGTTAAAGCATTTAAGTTAATATATGTATGGTTTCTGTATAGAACATGCTGTCCACCCAACTTTCCACACTCAGCTTTAAAACATGCAGACAAACCTGGTTAAACAAGAGGAGGAAGGTGAAGGTTAATGAAAGGTGTGACAGGCTTCACTGATAGGAACACCGATAGCATCCACACTCCCCAGCTCCTTAACACCGGCATGCTTTGAGGTTGTCTCCAGGTCGAAGGTTTTTCTTCTGGATAACAGCTCGGGAAGTGGATATTTTCTTGTGTGGGCAGCATTTGCTTTTTTTTTTTGCAATGTTTTTTTTTTTTTTCCTTTTGTGAGTAACAATGGGATAACATCGTAGTGTAAGCAAAGAAAAAGAAAACAGGTGTTACTGTAACATATGTGTAAAACATGTGTATATAATGTGATATTCAACCCAATCGATAGACTTCTTACTATCCTTTTTATGCACAATACAATGTGATGAAGGCTCTTATTTTTGTATCGTTGTCAATTCCTCCAAGTTTGACTAAACCTGTAAAAGGAGGTAGCCAGAATCCATCCTTTGGATGCGTAAATCAGCCTCACTGACTCTTTTTGATAAGTACAGGCTCATTAACCCTAAAATCAGAACGGGAGATGCTGAAAGAAATCTCCAAAAATCCAATAAGAGATTGCACATTTAACTTCCATGGCGAATGTGCATAGAAGGTAGAAGAAGAAAAGTTTCAAACTAAGGTTTGCCAGAGAGACTATAGACATGGGCTGGGACTTCTGGAACAATGTTCTTTAAACAGATAAGTATAAGAAAATGAACACCCAATAAAAGGAAGCGGCGTCCCGAAAACAGCAAATGCGGTCTAAAAGAGATGTCGAGTCACATTTAAATGTCTTAAAAAAAACAAAACAAAAAACAGAAGTGCATCCAGCTATAGCTTCATCATATTAGAGATTGCAAAGCCAAGTGGAGATTTGCTAAAATTAAAAATATCCAGAGCAGCTGTTGTTCCCTCGTGCATTTACAGTCATTTTCCATTAATTTTAATGTTACTGAAAAGTTCATTTATCTCAGTAACTCAATTCACTAAGTGAAACACATTATACAGATTAATTATACACAGGCTGATGTTGGAGCCATTCATTCTTCTAATGATGATGATTTCCCACTCGCAGCTGAAAAAACACAACATTCGAGATGAGAATATTACATGAAACTAATGAAAGAAAACCATCTCCGTACATAAATGTGTAGATGATAAAAAGTCGGTTTTTATTTTACAATGTTCTGTTGTATATTCTGATGAAATAAAAAATGAATATAAATGCTTGCTTAAAATGCATAAACATTGTTAACTGGGTATTTCAATGAGTAAAAAAAATGTAAAAAGGAAATTAGTTGAAATTATTAAACTACAAATCACAATAAGTAAAAAGTCCTTTAAGAGCAAAATATCTAAAGTGTATAGGAGTGAAGGTTTGTTGCCTTCGAATTGGGCTACGTAAGATGTTACAGTGTAGACTCTGAGTCACAAAATTATTTGTTTAAAGCAGGATTTTATTTCAAACAAGCCCATGTTACAGATCTGTCCGATGATTGTGGTAAAAGAACTGTAATGCATGTTGGCACCGAGTCATTCAGTGATACATAAACTATATAAAGTATGTTATGCTATTTTTGGACAAGTCTTACTGTACACCTGACTTATATCAATTATTGTATTTCCAGGTATTGACCCATTTCCTTTTGTCACATTATGACTTCATATTTATCTGTGATACTAATCTCAATGTTTTTTTGTTTGTGTGTTTTTATGACTATGCATCTTTTTCTCACTGATCGCCAATGCCACTGCATTTAGCATCATTTAGAGCCAAATATTTAAAGCTGGAATGGACTATTCAAGTTTTTTAAATTACGAGCACCTAAAGTGAGCTTATACTTGAACGACACAGCCATGGCAATCTCCATCATGCCCTTGGGATCATCTATGTCCAATCAATGATCGAACAATATATAGATACACCGCCTACAACCTATTTTCTAGGCTGTATTACTCAGATAAAACGATGGGACAAAATCTCATCACATGAAAAAGTCTATAAAAATTCAGACTGATCACTTTGCTAATTACTGTTTCTCCATGGGGGTAACCAATTTCCTTGCTCTGTTCTGTCAGACACTTTTGCTAACTGATTTTCCAGAGACCTGAATGTATACAATTCAAAAATCCGTTTTTTGTTTAACTTACAAACTTTTTGCATCAAAATGTAAAAAAAAGTATACGCCATTGTGGAAGCAATGACGTATGTGGAAGCAATCAAAAAATACGGCTGTCTAAATGGATCAAGCACAAAATTAGTGACACTGTTAAGACGAGCGATACAAAAAATGTCCCATTCATACTCCACTCTAAAACCAGCATGAGATTTCTGGACAGACACAATCACTAGCTATAGACAAAATGACAGGTGAGAATGAAACTCAGGCCCCACTCCTCAGTCATGTTGATGTGGGATTTCCATTCCACCCAATATTGCGGATTTGCACTTTTGCAGATGAGCTCAGGCACCATTTGTGAATTTCCAAAGAGGTAGACCCAGCTTTAGTTTCTAAACACTGGTCTGTGTCAAGGTTTGTTGTATATTGACACACAACTCATGGTAACCACCGAGTTATGATTGTTTTTCAGTGAGTTCTAGAAGAAACACGAGACGTAAACATGGTACTTCCTGTAAGCTTTGGTTTGTCCCAAGAAACCAACTAGATGTGTGTTGTTTAGAGAAACGTCTAAAAACTGGAATCACTGTAACACAAGGAAATGACACAAGGGGAAATATTTTGACGTATGAAAATTATAGACAATAATCCTTAAAATGCGAGTTGGTTGTAAAATTTAAAGTAGTTTATCCAGTTCTTGTAATTTCCGAAAAAAACATGATCATGAATGTAAATACTTTTTAAGTTCTTTTAAGTCTATGCTAAATAATAGCTTACCATGCTATTATAATTTTTGAAAATTACATTTTTTTACCATCTTAAATATAAGAATTTATTCCAATAATTTCACCCTGAGTTGGAATTATTATTTTTTTTATCACTGCCTCCATCTGGTGTTTTCACTTTCATTTTCTCTTATCTACAACGTCATAAATATCATTTTAAAGTATTTTTCATGGCATGTTTTAGTTACGCTTTTACTAGAGTATAAATTGTGCACATTCTGCTGTACATTTCTATCCATTCAATTAACACAAAAGTTCATTGACGTCTTTACATACACAGTGGTCTCTACTTGTGGAAAACGTCTCACTATCCAAACCTTCTGTCATGGATTTTTTAAGGCTTCTGACCCACATGGACAGACAATACCAAATCAATAAACTAAGGATATGTAATGCTTCAGACGATCAGCAAGTTGAGGAAATGGGAGCTCTGTAAAGGATAGTGAAGTTAGATTGTTGGACAGCTAGATGAAGAAGAAATTTGTGGAGAAGCCTTATGAAGGACGAGTTAAGTGGAATTCAAAGCCGAGTGTTGTAGGTGGTTAAGGCTGTGAGATTAAGGCAAAAATATCTTAAGATGGCTGGAAAATCAGTTGGAGCTGCTGCAGAACGCTTGAGTCTGACAAGTCGTGATAAAGCTGGTTGACGAGAAGGTGAAGGAGCGTTAGAAGCCGTGTACGTGGGAACCAGAGAACAACAGGGACACTCAGATCTGATGAGAAGTTTGTTGGGGACCATCAGGTAAGCACAGGTAAACCTTCCAGGAGGGATAAACACAACTCAGGAGGATAACTGGAAGGGGCTTGATGTTATCATGTTGGTTAACGCTCAGGTAAACAGTGACTGGTGACAAGCTTCTCCTATCCAGTGTGACGTAAACCTAACGACTCACAAATGTGAGAGAACTCACTAACAGTAAATAGTTTCTTTTTTATCACAAAAGGTATATGTGCTTTGTTCATTTCGTTATGAATCAAATTATGTGGTTCAGTTCTAAATTGCTTAGTGTTGCTTAAACAGAGATATTGTCTATCATAGCACATTGTCCTGCTATGCAATATGGGAAATAGTGACTTCTAATTAATTTACATATCTTCATCCTTTGTGCCACTTTTATAAACATCAAGGACAGCACAATGTTTCAGTTAATATTTGAAAATTTAGATAATTTGGCACAACCACCCATCTATCAAGACATGAGAATCAAACCTATTAGGCATAATTCAAAAGAAGAAGAAAGTTTTTCTGGAGGATTAACTGTTGTAACTCCTATTATTTAAGTTTAGTCAAAGACCTTTTGTAGAAACTGATGGCTGTGGATGTCCTATAGCGGCCTGTATTAAAACAAATCTAACAAGTCTCTTACTGAATACACTCTGGTGTTGTTTAACAGTCTTCTGGAGAAGATGATCAGGGTTGAACAAAGTTTTCTTCATTGTCTGGTAAATCCTTAATTGTACTGGTATCTCCAGTGGTTGAGCAGTCATCCCCAGAACAGACCCAACCTTTTTCATCGGGCTGTGGTGGCTTTTAAATCCCTGGCTCTGACGCTGCTGCCCCAACAGATGATAGCAGAAGAGATTGACTTTTAACAACTAAGTTATAAAAGATCTGTAGATAAAAGTCTAATGGGGTCGAATCAGGAGACCATGGGGGACCTGAAGGTCTCTGTATATTTGAAATTGCTACATGATGATTTGGTTTCCCTCTTTATGCACTGAAGCTGGCACCGTCCCTGAGTTTTTCAAGCAAGATGGTGCACCACCAACTTATGGGAATCAGGTCAGAGCATTCCTAGATGAACAGTTTCCTGGCAAGTGGGTTGTTCACCATAGGCCAGTTAAATGGCTCCTACGTTCTCCTGATCTGACCCCATTAGACTTTTATCTTTAGCGTCATCTAAAGGCAAGTGTTTATGCTGTGAAGATACGAGATGTGCAGCACCTGAAACTACGAATACTGGAAGCCTGTGCTAGCATTTTTTCTGCGGTGTTGCGATTAGTATCTGAAAGGGGGAGCAGAGGGTCGCATAGACAATCCAACATATCGGGCAGCACTTTGAACACATTTAAGTGGTAAGAAGCTTGTAAATGATCCACAAAAGAATGAAGTTTTGTTATAACCAAGCACACCATTGTTGTGAATGTCTCAATGAGTTCTATATGTCGCATGAACTTCTTCCCATTAAAAAAAATATGGTTGGATCCAAAATGGCCAACTTCAAAATGGCCCCCATCGTCACCACACATATTGAAAAGTTTCCCATTACTAATGTGCCAAAAACAGGAATTTAATAGCAACAACTTTTCCGTTCTTTAGGTGTATCCACATAAATAACCCACCCTGTATAATCTTCTTTGTTTTGTTCACATTAAAAATAAGGGGATTGTGTCCACAACATACCACAAAACAGTCCACAAGATCCAGTATTCAGTAATGTATACTAATGTACAGTCAGTAAGAAGGGACAATCTGGTGAGGCAGCAGGCATGACTAGGAAAACAACCTGCAATGCTTTGAATGCATTGCAGGTATGTGTTACACAGACAATTGACAATTGACAATGTGAGCCAAACTGTCTGCCGGACAAAAATTCCATACATTGTTGTCGTGCTGGGACACATCACTTGAATCTACACCTCAACCCTTTGGGACAATACGACTTTTGTAGGAAAGGATGGTTGATCAGACCGTGAATAAGAGCCAGAAAGGAAAAAGACCTTAACACGGTAGATCAGTAAACCACACACCTTTTTTGACAGAGGAACAGGCCCTGCTGCTTTGTCTGCCCTTTCACACAGTTTTTCTTCCTGTGTTTTGTCTGTTTTTCCAAGTCGTATTTCCCCAGTTCAGCTTTCTAACATCAAGACAGTGGACAAACACAGAAATCACAGTTTCCCTTCCATGTTTTCTCTACTGTGGTTCAGAAAAGTAAATCATTTTTAACACATGACCCACCTATAAAAATAATTTCTGTGGCTGTCAAAATATCCTGATGGATGTGTTCAGGGTTCCAGATAAAAACAAACAAAAAACAGACCCAGCCAGAGACGTCAGGTATTTACTTCGTTTTTTTATTTATTTTTTATCATGACTGTACATCGCTGAGAGTGCAGGATGAAAATTATATCGTCATTTTTTTTTGCACAGTGAGTAAAGCCTTTTTATCAGGGGGGATATTTAAAGAAAAATTTGAGTCTAAACTTCTGTGTTTTCTTGTCTGTTCGATCCTTTGTCTTTTTATTCCCAACATCCGTCAATGTAGGTAAAAAACAAACAAACAAAAAAAAACATAATTCAAGATGTAAACACTTATGTGAAATTGTGCAACTGGAATTATTTGAGGAGTTTTTTTCAACCTTTTTTAATGTAAATGAATCAGTTAAGAAAACATGAAATAAGATGAGCAATTAAAACAAGTAAAAGGGATAACTTCTCAACATCAAGTGGAACCTTTTCTAATTTGAGGTGGTGGTGGGTTAATAGAGCCTAGAGGTGCATCTTATGGAAATGCGTGAATGTTGTGAGAGAAACTGATTAGCATCAGTTGTTAATTAAAGAAAGACTTGTTCTGTATTAAATGGGTCTTCTTATGATATATACCGTTCTGGAGGATTACATTGGGAGTGTTAGGAAATCACAAAGAAATGAACTTCTTACCTATTAACTAGTACGGAACAGAAAGAATTTGAAACAAAAACCTCCTTCTTGCTTCTCCTAGCTTTACCAAACAGATAGGGGACTTATGTAAACATCAAGCAGCTATTTCTATAAAAGTAGACACCCATAATTTTTATATTCTTTGACATATATATGCTGCGTTTGTTTAACCTTTCCGAGCCGACTCGGATCTCGGATATGACCTCATGTTTCCTCTTCGAGCGTTTTATTAAACTTTCCGAAGTCCGACTCGGAAGACATGAAAAACACCAGGAAAGCTGTTATTGCGGTAGCACTAGTCGAGCACCAGATGCTCCAGTTTTGTTTGTTCCCCATGCGATTTTCACTTCATTTCATTGTTTATCTTCTGCTAGCAATCCTAGAGACATTTAGCAACACCAGTTTTAAACAAGTTTTCGCCGCAAACACGGACCCCCATTCCCACAGTTACGGAAGCAGAAAAAGTCATATGAGTAATTGAAATCGTCATTTAAACCAACAAAGTGGTCCAAACATAATCAAAATCAATACTTACCAGTGACACTGGGCGCAAACATCTTGAAATCCAAGTCGGAAATGTTCCTCTGTCTCTTCATCCAAGATAGAAGGAAAAACGTCTCAGTTTATCTCGGACGTCCGTGCATGTCCCTAGGCGACGTTCTCGGACGTCCGAGTCGGATGAATAAACAAACGCACCATTAGTCCTTAAGCGTTGTAATAATGTGGGCACATCAATTATTGACGTGTAAAGAAGGAAAAACTCCTAATTTATACAATGTAAAACACAGTATGTTGGTCACAGACCTTCATCCCTGAAAACTGTCTTGAGAAGGAACAGTTTTATAGCAGATGTTATTCACATGCAGTATAAAATGTGACTTCAAAGACCACAGGTACTACTCATATACACTGTTATCACCGGGAACAAAAGCTTGAATGTACCCTCATCTCCTTTTAGAATACAAAACACCTGTAGATCATGTAGAGTTTAAGCACTTTATTGAATTTCTAAGAGTTGTGGTTTATAATTAGTTTAACTATGATTGATTTAGATTTCTGACTGAGAATAATTGCCTCTCATTGTTCAGTAGATTGTATTAAAATATATTGAAGTCTACTGCCATAGGTTTAATCCCTTGCAAATTTCAGATCTCCCTTTTTATAGGCTTAATCCCTAATAATGACAATTGATCCTTTCTCTTCAGAGAGCTAAAACAGTGTTTAATAGTATAAGGTATATGCCTAATTTAAATGTTCAACCACACAGATGATTAAACTGAATGTAGATTTGCTTTTGTTTTTTTACTTAAAGTTAAGTATCAGATTTAACTGAAATTATACATTAAAATAATGTACAATATCTACTATATTTAAATCCTAAAATTAATCTGAATTAAAGTAATGTTAAGGTAAAACAAGTTTTATTTACATTTGTCTAGTTTTCAGATGTATTTCAGTAATGTAATGATTCTGGGGTGTTCATACATGTGATATATCTTTTTCCTGATCAAACTGCATCAAGCATCAACTCCATCAAACTCTTTGTCTTAAATTGTTGGGTATAATTGCCATATCATTTTATCCTTCTCTGACTTGAGAAAAAATGTATAACTAATTGTTGTGGTGTTGCTATGTTGAAATAGTGGAAAATAAGCAGCATGAGCCGTAGTTCAGCTTCAGTTCTCTCTTTACTCTCCTTCGTTCTCCACATACAGCATATTTTATCACATTCATGTTCAGAGCTCCCCCTTCTGTCCTTTTCATGCAATAACAGAACACAACATTTTCCCTTTTCCTGAAGCGATTACTTACATGTAACATGAGCACTGTGTAACTCACAGCAGAAAGTTAAGTTTGTAAAATTACCCTTTCAATAAACCAACAGCAATCTGAAAAGTTTACAAACCATATTAGCTAAGGCAGCAACAGTAACTTAAATGAATGTCAGCATTAAAATAAAATTACCAGTTCCACTGTTAACCATAAGCATTATAATATGAACATTTAAACCTCTTTGCTTTTACTGTATTTTACTTTAGAAGACTAATAGTATATATTTTCTTGTCTTACAGAACACTATTACCCATCTGAACAGTAGGATTTACATACATTTTCACTTTACCTTACAAAACCTGTCAACCATCTTGTTTCATTTCTAGATCTCTGACTTCTTCTCAGTGCAGCAGCAGATTCATTAGTGTTTTCTGGCAGTGCAAAGGTATCAAATACAGTATCACTGTTTTGTTCTGAACCAGCTAAGATTTTTTTTGGAAAAGTGCCAGTTTTATAGCGTTCCACTTGCGTCCATTGCTTAGTAAGAAAGTGTTTTGTCCAACCTTGTTCATGACAGTCCTTGGTTCTGTAAATCTTGAAGATCCTTTGGAAACGTGCTCAGGTCTACAAACACGAACAGTGTCACCTACTTTGACTGTTGGTACTATAGCTCTCATCTTCCTGTCTGTGTATTCCTTCTTGTTATTTTGCTTGTGTTTCACCCTCTTTTGTATTTGGGCATGTGTTTTGCTTTTTAGTTCTACTGGGAGTATGTTTAACTTCGTGCACATCTTTCTGTTTCTCAGAAGCTCAAATGGGGTTACTCCAGTGGTTGCATGAGGAGTAGCTCGGTAGTTGTGCAGGAATTCTGTTACCGCTTCTTTCCATGAACTATGACTTCTTTCAGATGTTTGTATGCAGTCCTTAAGTACTCTGTTTAATCTTTCCACAGCACTATTTGCTTTAGGGTAGTATACACTGGACCTTAAGTGCTGTATCTCTCTCTCCCTCACAAAATTACTAAATGCATGAGAAGTAAACTGACAACCGTTATCTGAGACAAGGTACATCGGATTACCTTCCCTAATGAACACAGTAGCTAAGAAGCAAATGATGACATCTGTAGTGACAGTAGAAGTGAAAGCAACCTCAGGCCATTTGCTGAAGTAATCTGTAAATTCAATAGCATAACGGCAGTCCCATGTAGCATTTTCAAATGGACCTGTAATATCTATTGCAACTTTTTCCCATGGTTTACTAGGGAATTCAACTGGAGTAAGTGGAGCAGGAGCAGTTATAGCTACCTTATCACTGTACTTGCAAGTAACACAGGAAGCAATGACAGAATGTACAAATTTATCCAGTTGTGGCCACCAGAAAAGTTCACACAGTCTCTGCTTGGTACGGACAATGCCTTCATGAGCTAAATCGACAACTCTGGCACGCAGTGAAGCAGGAACAACTAGTTCATCTGTCAATCTCAATATCAGTGAACCATGAACTGACAACTTATGTCGTATTTGAAAGTATGGAGCAAGATTGTCTGGAAGACCTTGATTGCATTTGGGCCAACCTTCTTCAATCTGGTTGCGCAGTAGGGACAGTTCTGGGCAGGTTTCACTGGCAGGAGTAAACTCTGGAAGAGAAATGGCACACAGTGACTCTTTAAAAACAGCTGCAATCATGTCAGGTTCCTCTGTCGCCTCGTTATCAGGAGTTTGTGGTAGTCTGGACAGGCAGTCAGCAGTGACGTTTTGGTGTCCTGGCGGTAAGTGACGTCATATGCATAGCAGAGCAGTCGAGCGGACCATCTGGCTATCCTTAGTCCAGCACGGTCAGAACCTTTAGAGATGAGGAAAATCGTAAGTGCTTGGTGATATGTATGAAGAACAAAGCGACAATCCCAGAGGTAGGTTCTCCACCTTTCCACAGCCCAAACGCAGGCAAGAGCTTCACGTTCGACCGTGGAGTACTTGCGCTCAGTAGAAGAAAGAGTTCTGGATGCAAAAGCGACAACTCTCTCACTTTGATATGAATGCAGTTGAGTTAACACTGCTCCCAGTCCGTAATCTGAAGCATCAGTAGTAACATAAGTTGGTAACTCAGGGTCATACAGAACTAAGGCAGGACTGTTGACTATCAATTCTTTAAGTGAAGTGAAGCTAGACAGTGCTTCTGTGGTCCACTTGAAGCCTAAATCCGTGGAGTCTCGGAGCACGGCACGTAGTGGCTCAATGACAGTCGCAGAATCTGGAATGAACTTACTGTACCATGATGCAAGACCAAGGAAAGATCTCAGAGAAAATGTGTCCTGTGGAGCAGGAGCATGACTCACAGCAGTGACTCTATCCTGATCCAGTTGAAGACCTTCTTTTGAAATGGTGTGACCCAGGTAGTTTAGTGAAGATGATTGAATTTGCATTTGTGCATGTTTAGTTTGAGTCCGGCATCAGTCAAGGATCGAAGCACTCTCCGTAAATTGTCATCATGTTGTCTTTGTGTAGTGTCAGGCTGGTTTTAAATGACTCGAGCAGAGGTGGAGTAAAGTGATAAATAATTTATTGAGGGAATGAATATGTACAGAACACGAAAGGAACCAGGAACACACACAAGGAATAGCAGGACAAGGCTAGGAGCAACGAGGAATAGCAGGGGAAATCAACAGACGATCCAGCCGTGAGTGCATGATTGCATGTGGCTAATATAGTGAGAACCGGGGTGTGATTGGTTGAGAAGGGGAGTGAATTATTGCAGACAGCTGTGAATGAATACGGAGTGACGAGACACAGGGAGGAAACGGAACCAGACAAAACACACATTATGACAGTACCCCCCCCTTTAAGGCGGATACCAGACGC
>JAVLVB010000194.1:1138519-1200672 GCA_032876305.1 Orestias chungarensis
ACACACAAGGAACACGGAAGGAGACAGAGGAACTGAGGTGATGAGCCAGGACTAAGAACTAGTGCAGGAGACTCACCAGAAACACAGGGACTGAGGAACTGAGGAGACAGGCGAGGGACATCAGAGGAGAGACAAGGAAGGACAAAACCAGGGGAGATGATGCAGGAGGCAAGGCTAGAGGTAAAGAGGACTAACAGGGCAAGGCTAGAGGTAAAGGACTAACAGGGGCAAGGCTAGGAGTAAAGAGGACTAACAGGGGCAAGGCTAGGAGCAACGAGGAATAGCAGGACAAGGCTAGGAGCAACGAGGAATAGCAGGGGAAATCAACAGACGATCCAGCCGTGAGTGCATGATTGCATGTGGCTAATATAGTGAGAACCGGGGTGTGATTGGTTGAGAAGGGGAGTGAATTATTGCAGACAGCTGTGAATGAATACGGAGTGACGAGACACAGGGAGGAAACGGAACCAGACAAAACACACATTATGACATGTAGAGCCATGGCAGATTATGTGATCCAGTTATGCTTGTACACCTGGTAAACCTTTAAGGAGGATTGACATCGTTTTTTGAAACACTGATGGGGCAGAAGCTAAACTAAACGGAACTCTGCAGAAACGAAAAAGTCCATCATGAGTGATAAATGCTGTAATATTACGACTTTCAGGATGCAGAGGCATTTGGTGGTAGGCAAAGGGTAAATTAATCGTGGAAAAAACAGTAGCCCCATGTCGATGTGAGAACAGTTCATCCATGTGTGGTAGTGGATGGCAATCAGCAACAATGACTTTATTTGGCTCCCTTAAATCAACACACATGCGTGGCTTTCCCCCATCTCTTCTTTGTGTCACGACTATGGGAGAAACCCAAGGAGAAGCATCAATACGTTCAATGATACCCTTATCCTGGAGATCTTCAGCTCCTCTGAAACAGCTTTCCCTACTGAAAATGGAAGTCTCCTGAGTTTTTGATGCACTGGAACAGCATTTGGCAGTATATGGACTTTGTGTATGAAGTTTTTAGCATACCCAACTTCCTGAACTGACACTTCTGGAGCATGTTCTGAAACAGTCTCTGGCACAGCACTTTGAACTGTAGATATAGGAGGAGTACTAGTTGTAACAACTTTTCTTCCCTTAAGTTTTATTTGTAATCCCTGAAACAAATCTAAGCCAAGAAGAGCAGCACCCGACTCAACAACAACCGGAGTACCTGTAGTAGAATAATTATCATGAGAAATAGTAGCTTTTAAGCACCCTTTTACAGAAATGTTCTCTTTTGCATAGGTAACAAGAGCAAATGTAGGTTCAGTTAGCACACAATCTGAAAAGTAGGTGTTGTAAATTTTCTCTGGTATAATGTACAGCGATGAGCCTGTATCCACAATGAGCTCAAAATTTTTACATCATCCATTAACAGTCACTTGAACTGTGGAGAGGATCTTGTCTTGCACTGCATTGTTTAGGTAAAGAACTCTGGGCTCATTAATGACGACTTCACGTACCTCCTTTTGAATCGAACGGCCCACTTTACCACACTTGTTGCATGGCATTTTAGCAGCAGGGCATGAAGGTTTTTTAGCAAGGTGGTTGGAAGATCCACAGCAGAACCAGGAACGGTTACCAGTAGCTTGAGCCGTGGCAGGAGCAGGATCCGGCGGCTTCTTTGATTGCTTTTGTACAGCCCTCATTGGAGCGGAAGAGCTAGCAGCAGTAGCATCAGAAAAGAAGTTAGCATCTCTTAATCCACTTTCAATTTGCAACACCAATGTAGTAGCTTTAGCAAGTGTTAAGTCTGGTTCAAGTAATAATCTGTCTCTTATGCGATTATTGGCAACACGCTCGATCAGCTGATCACGTAGCATTTGTTCCTCCATGTTCCCAAAATCACATGTAGCAGCCAACTCCCGTAAAGAAGCTAAGAATTGTTCTACCGTCTCATCCAGTCTCTGTGCTCGTTGTCCAAACTTGTGGCATTCAGCAATGACGTTCACCTTTGATGTTCTTTTAGGGCAGTAATAGCAGTAGCAAACATGTCTCCGGTATTTGGCAGGGTGCAGAAAAGCCTTTGGCCTTCTGTACCCAGGGCATGAAGTAGAACCGCGCGCTTTCTGGCATAGGCCAGCCATCCCCCGATGCAGCTATCACCAACATGTAGTTGTCGAACATTTTAAACCATGTTGGAAATGGTATCGCTGGTTCCCCTGGGCATGGCATGAATGGAGCAAGTAAAGGCACAGAAATAGACATCCTCGTCGCCAATGTTATGGTGTTGCTATGTTGAAATAGTGGAAAATGAGCCGTAGTTCAGCTTCAGTTCTCTCTTTACTCTCCTTCGTTCTCCACATACAGCATATTTTATCACATTCATGTTCAGAGCTCCCCCTTCTGTCCTTTTCATGCAATAAAGGACACAACACTAATAAACAGGAATGTCCAGATAAGGATTGTTTTCTTTTTAAAGCATCACCTAGTAACTTTTCAGCCTTCATAAAAAGTTTTCATATCTTTTATGATTATACGTCGACTTACAGCTCTTTGAATGACACCTCTGTCATGGCCCGAGGGGGTCCGTATTGCTTTAACAGGCACTAAGCAACTTTGAGCTGGGTGGCAGGAACCCTGCTTTACGCCATTCGTCACTTCTCCCATTTCTTGTTTTCAACATCATATGACATTGTTTCACCATGATTAGAGTCATTACCTCATTGCTATTCATCCTTCACACAGCCACTGGAAACAGAAATGTACTTCAATCCAACTGCAGGCGATTGGCATATCAGGATTTTACGATATTATGAGCTGGTCTTCATGGGAAATGCAGTCTTCCTTCAGGCAAAACACGACAGCTTTTGTCCACACTGGCCACCAAAATCAACCAAAACTGAATCTTCTTTAGTGTTGCTTTAAATGTTAAGACCCATGTAAAGTTAGACATTTTGATACATCGATACATTCGATAAATCAATGTGTCTCTAGATTGTTAAGTAACACAGTACGTTGCATATTAGGTGGTCCATATCAGGACTGCACATGCATTCTCAATCTCAAGATTTTGTCCCAACAGGAGCTTATGCTGGGCAACCTTAATATGTTGCCCTGGCATGGTGCCGACTAAGCTATGATAATGTTCTGACGAAGCATCACTGAAAGTTTTCATTGCAACGTCTTTCCTCCACAGTCTGCTTAATCGTTTTATAACTTCTCAAGTACTATGCTGAGGAGTCGGGCTAATGTTGTTTTACTGTCTGATATGCCTCATTCAGTTTGTGTCCTAGTTTTGCAAGCAATGTGTTTAAACAGAGGCCATGTTTAAAAAAAAAGAACATAATAAAAGACTAACTACCTGGTTCAGTATGGGGGGAACTGCAAGGTATATGGATTTGAGTTGACTGTGAAAAGCAATCCTTTTGAAATTCCTTTTTATCTAATACTTGTGATTGCTTTGGGATCAAACTGATAACAGAGGCATTAATGCTTAAAGTAAATCTCCATTAGTCATACAGTGGTGTTCCGATTACATAAAACCTTTTTGTCACGGACTTTAGTCTGTTTTCACCCCTCTTATTATACAAACCCTAATATTTAGGACTGAGTCACACTAAACTCAGAGGTGTTCTGCTCTTATGAAACAGTACATTAGTAACAGCTAAAAGCAGAACCAGGAGAGGAAAAATTAAATTAAACAAATCTTTTCTGATGTATCCTCTGTTCATGTGGATTTGTGTGATTTGACATGATGATATTCTCTCTGCTGTAGAAATACGGCTGCTAATAATTGTCACAATGCTGTATATACCTGAAAGCATCCCAGATGGATAATAACACACACTCACACACATACAAATACTAAATAAATTGAACACTGCTGGTTGGCCTGTTGGTTTTATTTATGCTGTACACTGCAACTGCTGCCAGGCAGACAAGCATGCTCTCTCTCTCACACACACTTACTCAAACAAAGCTACTGCAGCAATGCATTTCTGGAACTCACCCAGATCCTAAACACCATTCTGTTGTCATTATGAATCTGCTGGCCTTCATGTGATTACACAGGATCTTAAATCTTATCTTAACATATTTCTAAGTTTTGTTTGGAAAATAATGGCAGGTGGTCCCAATAACACAAAAGGGAAGATTTAACCACCGCAGGGCAGCCATAATGTGGGGATGCAAACAATCTAAAACAATGCAAAAGAGCTATTTATTAGCACCCTTAGAAACAAGAACAATCAATTGCCAGCTCCATGTTGGAGTGAATATGGAAACATGGGAGCAAGCCTGCTCTGGATTTGTGTCTGGGTTTGTCTACTAAAATGGAAGCTGGCATTAATATGTAAGAAGTGCTATGGCATCAGACATGTAATGACTCATAGTGGAAATGCTGAGCGCAGTGGTTGATCCCGTGTCACCCAGTGGCTGCAGTCTGGTCCTTACAAAAGAGTCAAAACTATACTCCTCTGTAACCTTTTAAACAGTATATAGGATAGAAATGATCCCATCCATCCATCCTTCCGTCCATCCATCCATCTTTTAGTCAAAATCAAAACTCTTCCTAATTTCTATTATGGATTATTCTCTTAATGAAAAATGTTAATGTGAGTTATTTTAGCATGAGAAAACATAGTGAAATAATTCAAACGGCACTCTAATTATATGCTTTGCATGTTTCTCCTCTTTATCTTGCAGGTTTTGTTTCTTGTGTCCTTCGTAATGTTCATTTATTGTAAAACAGCAAAAGCTTATTTGTTGCATTACTTTTTAGCACTCTGGTAACCCATTTTTGATCTTGGGATTTAAAGCTGCAAATAACAAAAAACATCCTTTATGTTTTACAAATGTTGAGTGGTTCTGTGTCACATTTTGAAGAGCTGAAGTTTCTTCTTCTGGCTACTTACATAGGTTCTTTTAAGAAAATACAAGCATTAAAGTATATATATTTTATTGTTTTAAGTATGTCCTGTATGGATGTGTGGCACTCTGAACAACAGGTTTACTTAAAACTGGAGCCGTATGACTAGCACTGGGATGCTTCATTTGACATATATGTGTAAAACTTGTAATGGATGATGTAATGTAATAGAATGTAATGGACGTTTAGATGGAATTGAAAGAAAAAGATAAGAAGAGTGGGGAAAGATACAGAGAATACACAAGACGACAGCAATCTGCTTTTATATAAACAGAGGTAAAAAACCCAACAAAAACAGAGAACTGAGAAACCATAACAACAAACAACAAATACAAATATAAAGAAAAACACTTCAACATCACAAAGAAATACACAGTTCTACTTAATACAGAATGTATTTGAGAAATAACAGAAAGTATCATATTGAGTGTATGTATTCATAAGCATGTTCAATGGTGGATGGGGGAGTCACAAACCCATCCCACAGGACAGGAGAGAACAGAGCAACAGGAAGTGTGTTGTGGAAGCTTTCCCTCAGCAGCCCCTGTTGCACCAAACTGTTTCCAGTGCTGGTTCGGTGCTAGAGCCAGAGTTAGCACCGGTTCTTTGTGTTTCCACTCACCAAACTGGTCCTTAGCTGGCACCAACTCTTTCTGAGGCCAGAGGTAAGTACCGGTTCGATGTCATGATGTCAGGGACTGAACAAATAATAGCCGGTAAAAAGGAAAAGAGCAGCAGTTTTTTAAACAACACTGGAGTTGCTTGTGCAACAAAAGAAACAAAATGGACCTGAAGTCAAAGCAGCAGCGGTCAGTGGAGGAGACAAACTTCCAGCTCACTCGCAGTGTGGTCCTCAACCGAAGTGCAAAATAACTTCAGGTGGCTTCAAAGACCAAACTGGTGTTCTAATACATCCAGCGAGAGATGGCTGCGGGAGGGTCTTATTATTAGTAATAAGCTTAAAAAGTGGTGTTGTGGTGTTGTAGCGGTTGGATTTGGCGCTAAAACTTCTGGGTAATGAGGATGTACACATACGCATGGAGCGACGTAATGACGTAGCTTTCCGGCCAGCACCATAATGTGAAAAAACAAACGGTTCTTTGTCGGTTTGCACTTAGAACCAGCCGCAAACCGAGTCTAGCAGCCGCATGGAACCAGCTCTTGGCGGAAAAGCGGTAAGTAACAGTCATAAGCCCGAAAACGCTGCAGCAACAAGCCCATAGGACCCACCGGGAACCAGGTATGCCTAAATAGACTTGACCATGGCTACAGAGACACAAGGATAAAAACGGGGCAGACCATCCCCAGCAAAGGTCTGTCTAAGTCTGGGTGTCCAGCCCCAGCCAAGCAGTAACTGGGGGCTGAGACGGTGCATACTCAAGCACCAAGACCCACCAGTCGGCAAAGGCATTTTACACCGGCAGGGATCGTGCGGGTGAAAATTGGCCCCCTATTTAGTGGAGGACACAAGAGGGCTCAGGAGACGGGCAACCCAAATGCGACATAACACATAAATAGGCACACATAAAAACAATTCCCATCCTCTTGCACAAAGAGTAATCAGACCCATGAGGGGTTTTCTTAATTTTGTAATTGGGAAAGGCATGCCGCCATAGATGCAGAGCTACCAGAAGCTAGGCACCACCCAAATGATTCTATCCCAAAGCCACACAGACACAGAGCGAAGGAAAATGGGAGGTGCACATGATTAAAATCAGACAGCCCAAAAAAAAATGGCACACTAAGATAATCAACTGAAGTCTCAACTAAAATCAATTAAACTATTGTTGCAACATATCCAGCTTTCAGATATTTTAACCATTAAAACAACAATTGAATGTTATAGACTGCTCTTGAATTATTATTATATTTTCAATTTAATATTCTGATTGATTCATGTTCCCTTCAACTCTAGTTTGAATGAGTTTGCACAAAGCCTTCTTCTCAAGTTGCAGAGAAATACAAATCATCCGTAACATTACACTTTAAACACAGAAAAAAGTAACATAGTTATTGATTATACCAGTAAGAATTTTAGACAGCTCAGCTTATTTTTACAATAAAGGTAGGTTTGATCACATAAGTAGACAGACATCTTTTACCATCAGAAAATCCTATGATTTAGCCCTTATGGCTTGAGGTGATAGGAATTAATTTTCTTTATAGGTTCCTTTCAGTAAAATATATATTTTTGCATCTCTTTCAAATCAGACTCAGGTAAGAGGTTTTATTATACATTGTAGGGGTCTTTTAAATACAGTTGGTAATGGATTTTGTTTGGGTGTTAATTGCACACCACAATGTTTAAGTGCTTTCTGCTAAACAATGTTTAACTAAATAGTTCTACATTACTTTACGCTATTCTGTCCCATAAAAACTCCATGCCATGTCTTAAATCTGCCCTAATATCTCACAATTTTCCTTAAATTTGATTTTGCCAGAACAGAGACACCTGAAGGACCATGGGTATATTGAACCTTTTAAAGCCACATGTGAGGGCAGAACTCTGGGTGGGACTGATTGTCATGAGTGAATGATTCAACCATCCATCTCTCCCCTCAGCAAAACACTAAGCAGGGGGTAGATGTAGGTAAATCAAACCAACCAGCTGTAGCATGTTTTTGTAACTCAAGTCAGCTTCAAGGCACAGTAAAGGACACAATGCTTTGTCACACCGTATGGGAGACAAATATCTATCCTGGGTTCGTGTAATGGATATATATTGCATAAGATGAGTATGGGTGAAGTGCCAGCTGAAAAGATGGAACAGATATCAGTAGGAGTCTGCACTTTGGGAATGATGGAGTGTGCAGCAATGAAAGACAGAGCGTCACTTTTCAACACAAGACAGGTGCTTGGAAGCTGATTTTTTAGCACCGACGCATTTCCAGGAATAAAACATTCCCACAGACAAGCAATATAATATCACCCAAGATTACTTTCTCCCGATAATTTTCCCTCTCTGACTCTCTGCTTCATTTTATGCCCCTTATATATATATTTTTTTCATTTAAATTAAAAATAAGTGGGACATAAATATCACCCAGGCTGTGGAAACGTCAACGTGGAGAGATGGCTGGAAAGACACGAACTGCTGAAAAAGAGGAGAGATGGGAAGTTCCCCTCTCATCTGAGCCGAGTGAGTCATACAGAGGAGCGCCACGATGCAAAATCACTTTCCCTTCCCATCCTATTCTAAAGGTCAAATGAGGTAAAGGGCGTATTTGAGAACCAGTCAGATCCATGGAAAGTGTCCACAGGTTTGAACTCACACATGAACCACAGCAGTGTGTTCGACTCTTCAAGGTCAGAAAGTCACCCCTGGACTCAGCAAATGGCCAACGGCTTTGGCAGTCATTGTCATTATGAGTTCATGAACTCCTCAATCTGCAGTCGCGCGTGGAGCGCTTCCAGTCTGGTGGTGAAACATGAGAGACTGACACTTCCCAGGGGCATAGAAAATTACAGGCCAGCTCAGTCATCCAAGTAACAAAGGCTAACTTGGGAAAGAAACAGAACTTTGCTGGACAAGGAAAAAAAAAGGTTGAAATGTTAATGGGAACATGGTTGCATACCAACTATCACCTGAATTTGCAACCTTAATCGTATGATTTGTTATTGTACAATTTTTCAAACTCCTGCAATATACAGGAGCTTAAAAAATAAAACAAATAACCTTGGATAATATGTTTAACTATTTAGATTTGTGTTTTACATGGTTATTTCCTATGATGATAGCAAAAGGTGTTGAAAAGTGCAAGGCGCTAAAGCCGTTAAGAAATAATTTTCCTTATCTCTTAAAAATCTGTTTTTATCTCACACGTCAATGTTTCAGATCATGAAACTTGTTCTATTATGTCTAAAGTTGAACAAATAAAATAACAACTCATTCATTATGAGAAAAAAAAGGTTGAAAAACCACTGGGTCCCTTTCTGAAAAGTTGTCCCATCATCTCCCAATTCACAAATTAACTCAGATTTACCATTTTTTGGTAAGATTTAACATGATATCTGGAATCAATAAATCACACTTAAGAGAACCTGTCTGATAACATGCGGTACGGTAAAAGAGCTTAGAAAGCAACACCTAAAAAATAAAAATAAAAATACAAAAAAGAAGACATTTATTAGTGTGGGAATGCTCGAGCTGCTGGATGAATGATCTAATTCAGGATTAGGTGGAACTTAATGTATAGCTGCATAGAGAAATCCTTTCGTGTCATCATGATTAAGTTATTGCATTGAATTTTACGAGTCGAAATAAAACCTGAAGTTGCTCAAAATGCTCCGGCCAGGCTCCAGTCCTAATGTAAATACATTAAATTCCACTTCATTTTAGCTGGTGATTAAAAAAATGAAATCATTTTAGAAACTGCAAACCCATACTTTTAGTTTATAGAGAATAAATTAGGAGGCAACTTTTTCAATTTCCCAACCGAGTGTAAGTGTCCTCAATGGGTAACCACAATCAGTAACGATTTCAAGAAAAATTAAAGTGATCATCAATGTATACGCAAAAAACAAGCAGTGACTACCAACCAGTTTAGCAGGGACGTGCAAAGTGGGGGGCTTGAGCGCCTGTGTCTTTGCCCCTCTATGCCCAAACTACCCTTTTGTCATTTTTCTTTATTATTATTTTTTAAATGTTTATTTTATTTATTTATTTTGTGCATGTCTGTCTGTGTGTGTGTGTATACGCCCAAATAATACTAATTTAGATCTACTGTGGCCAGTAGATTAAAATGTGCACTCACTCTGCCATCACTGCCCTACCGGTGAGAAGCTTTGTCCTCAAGATTAAACTTTAAGGGTTTCTCTTTGCCACCACACAGAAAAACAGAGAAGCTGTCATACAGACACTCTTATTAAAGCAGGTTCACATATTTGCTTTCAGCATACAGTACTAAAAACATTTTATTGGCTACAATAAAACAAAGTGCGCACTCCAACTCACAGGTAATACGACAGAACCTGACGTTCACTGCGGTGACTTTGAGAAAACATCCTGTGTTTTTCCCACTATTCACACCAGTCTCTCTCTGTGGCACTGAGCTTTGCTGCGGCAGCGCTTCATTTAAGTTGAAATATTATAACTATAATCTCAGCGGTTGCTTTTTTTTTTTGTCGAGACTCAGTTCATTCTGGAGTCAGTACATAACCTCACATCCTGCTGCTAGGTCATTCTTTCAGCTGAAAGACAGCTGCTGCTGCTGCAGGAACTCCCGACAGAAAAGGAGTTCCTTACACCCATGCTTTGATCACTTGTTTTTCTTTCTTTTTCCCGTTGTTCTCATCCTCTGGCTCAACAATCCCTCTCCCTTTTGCACAGCTGGGAGAGTAAAGGCATTAATCAAAAGCATTGTTCCAGTGGCTGGGTGTTCGTGCTGGGTGATGATGGCGGACACTTGAGTCCTCTTGGCTCTGTACTCTCAGGCCTATTCGGTGCTGCCTAAGGCTTCTACGAAAACACAGTTGTTAAAGTCTGGGAAGGTTTTAAAGTATCTGGTTGAGTTTTGTCTCAGCCTCGCCCCGTAATTCATGGGCCACAGTAAAAGGCAGCACAAGGCAGAATTATTCTGGGACCCTAAAGGACAGTGAAAGGACAGCCACCATCCTCTTAAGTCATTTTCCATTCTTTTCTCACCACAATACATTATCGGGTGACAAATGTGTCCTCGGTCTTGCTGTCTTAGTCGTGATGGATGGTCCACTGTGTTCCACAGAGGCTGCAGTGATTGGCTGGTGCTGATAAGCCTAATGGCTTTAGAGGAACTTTAACAGCCTCACAGTCCCAAAAAGACACAGTCATTCCACAGCTTCTCTTCTCTTTTTTTAACTTGGGGTATGAGACCCCAAGTTAAACTCTTCCTTTTAGGATTGACCTTTTGCTCCATTTAGGATTTTATGAAGAAAAGTGCAGACAACCATGCACCCCCAGACGAATAATTGATAATCGAAGATGCAATCAAAGTGTCCAAAAAGAAAGTAACTCTTTGGCTCAGAATTTAGTTCTGTGCTTTCCTTTTTTTTTTTTCTTCTAACATAACATATTCCAACTGCTTCCTCTCATACTGTGAGTTATCACAGTATGAGTTACTGTGGTTCAACTTTCAGGCAGATAGCTCTTATCAGTGGTGTCCCATCCCAGTGATATATGTCACTGTCTGATCTTTTTTTAACTGCACTATTTTGTTGCAAATAGTGCACATTTTGGTGACAGGCAAGATAGCTTCCAGACATCTAGACCCCGGATTATGTGATAAAAGCAACTAATGTTAGGTTTAGCAATTCCAGACAGGGTTATGTCTCTCGTTAGGTCACAGAAAGCAGGCCTTTTCTTTTTTTTGATACTGACACCGAAAGGTCTGATTTTATTCGACAACACTCCTTGACACCAAAGTGCTGATTGTGAAACCTGTGATGAGATGATGCAGCGGCAGCAGGATGTGCAGAGGTGGAATCAGCATCACTGTGATTATTAATTATGACAGATTGATATTAGGGGACTATTATAGTTCCTAGTTATAAAGGCCAATAACACTCAGCCAAAGCAATCATTCAGTTCCTTTGCCAATCTTTGTAGATCCTAATTATGGCATCCCCTCTCTTTGCTTTCATTCGGAGCAGCCACACTTACAGACGCTGTGCAAAACCTGACCAGATTGTTGCTGTGATTTGGAGAGCAATGTCATGTTCCGGCCAAAGGATCCATAGACAATATGAACTGTTCGCTGCAAAGAAATGTCACTTTGTGAGCAGCAGTGCCAGAGACAAAGGGTCAGGCAAGGCAGACTGGGTTCACTTCACTTTATATCCGTTTATATTTTTTCTAATTATCTCTATTAACACATTCAGATGATATGCATATGACACTTCATCCATCCATCGCCTATCTGATGCTGGGAGACCCATGTGAACAACCCGGATGTCTCTCCCGTTGCAGTCACACGCAAACTCACTGTGGTTGATCGCATGCAAATCCCTTCAACAAGTCATCAATCTGCTCTGGAGTCTCTCTCTAGTGTATCCTGGAAACATCCACAAAACAAGGGCATTATATTTAACTCTTACCAATATTTGAACAGAAACACAATAAAAGTTGAACTAAAATATAAAACAGTGTTGTTCATATTCAACAGGCGAACGGAAAAGGAAATAAAACAGTGCGCATTAGTTTTTAGAATTTGGCACAATATAGCTGCTTTATTTATTGATTTGTTTTTGTGGAACTTTTTATGTTTGCAACCTCTGAAGTCTAACTGCTGATGTTGGAGAAAAATTTAAAGGAACATTTTAATAGTTTTTCTGTGAAACATTGCTTAAGGACATTTAAACAGTTCAGCTTTTGCATTTATACTCATTCTGTTGACCCTTTTGACAGATCTCTTTTTTTTCATTATCTTTATCCGGCTTAAGTAGAACTATACTAATAGAAGCTGCAGCGTCATGGTCTTTATGTGTCTTCATCTTGTTCTCTGGCTTCTGTTGTCTTGGTTGTGTCTTTGGCCTTTACTTTCTGCGTTTAGTTTCTCTGTGTCTCAGCTTTGTTTATCATCTTCCCTTTGCCTGTCAGGCATGCACCTTAGCAACGCTCTTGCCAATAACTTGTTCCTCCTCTGTCTTCATCTTCCCTTTAGCTGTTTCCAGTTCCTACCCACTTTGGTCTCCCTGTCATTCCCCAGTTTCGTCTTTAGTCTGGTTATCTTAATTGTTCTCCACTGGTTCTGCAGTCTATTTGCTTTAATTCCTGTTTTGTTCCTTTTTCTACATTCATTATTGAACGGTTCTTTTTGTGAATTTTTCAAGAACAAGTCATTTTTCTCAAGCTCTCCATACATAGCTCCTCTTTAATCACTGGCAGTAACAGTTTTATTGCAAATTTTCCGTGTTGACAGGTCACACTGTTTATAAAAGTGAGCCTCGCCCTTACAATTTAACTGTTTGCATTAAATATCTTATTCTTTTGATTTAGATCTCTTGCTCAGAGAAGACAGTTTTTTTTTTGGGCTCGGTTTTTCTTCACCATGATGAATAATCGGGGTGAATAATCACATAATTCTTGTGAAAGTTTACCCTAGAGTATGGAAAAGGAGGCTTTGACCAAATGGGAAACATCAGATTAGGATGGAGCAGTGCAGCATTTGTCCAGACCTTAGAACACGGGACCATATCTTTACAAAGACCGTATAACAATGAAACTCATTGGAATTTGACTGTTCTTGTCAGTTCCTCAAGGCATTTTTGAGCAAATTCTGCAAGGGATACTGGATGCAAAGAAGGCTTTTAGGCCTATCTAGTGTATGATAACATCAAATGAAGCCAACTTACAAAGTGTTTAGCATAACCATCTTCCAGGAACAACTGATGCTCACTTTGTGATAACATAGTTAACAGAACAGAAACACAGACACCCTCAAAATTGGATGCATTTGTTTCTCATACACATCGACTTTAAAGCAGTGACCCTTCCTTATCACAAGTTCTTATGACAGCTGCTCTTTACGTGGCTCCAAAGCTCTGCTGCTCACCTGACCTCTCTGCCCTGGGTCATTGCTGTTCTTTTATCTCTCTCAATCCTTTTTGGCCCCTCAAACACACACAAACATTGACGATCCTGCACTCTATAAATTAATCTGCCTCACAGCTCGCACAGTCGTTTTGAAGTGTATGTACGTGTGGAAGTGTGAGCCTTGAAAAACTTGACACTGCAGAAAATGAACCCCCCCACCAACCTCAAGTTCTCCATGTGCTCGTGGCGATAAACTTTCTGCCAGTTAATTACGAATGTACGGAAGGATTAGCGGTGGCAATTATTATTATCACTGGGAAATTTATGATTAATGTCATCAAGTGTAGTATGAAAATAGAAGCCAAAGCGTGAATTAATTTGAGATGTTTGTTTATTGTGACAACAGGTTGAAGACCAAGCATTCCTTGTGGTATAACCTTGAGGGCTCAAGAAATGCAGAGCATTGCTTTTCTAAAGTTTTATGCATCCCTGAGATGAGAGCTGGGGATTTTTTAAGCTTGCCTGGGGTTAAATTACTGATTTGTGTGTGTTAAACTTGTCCTGCCTGCTACAGCACTCATGCCTTCACAGTTACTACTTCTACTTCTCTAGTGACTCAAAAGTCAGTTTCATTATTGACTACAGCCAATGATGGCTAATGAGGCATATAAGGCTAAGCTGTAATCAAGCATGTGATTGGCTGGAAATGAACCCCAGGACAATGTTTATTTGAAAGCTCAGAGTTAAAACATGTCAGGTTCAAGATACTGAAAGAAAGTCTGAGTAAATGCATTTGACATTTTAGAGGGTGTCCCTTAATACTAAAGAAAACCAAGGTAAGATCTGTCTGTTCAGTTTCTCTCTGCATCTGAGAAAGTAAATAAGTGGGTGTTATAAAGATAATTACATTGGTCTAAGTATAAAGAAATGCTTGTCACTCTTTGTTTCTTTATTTAAGATGAAAAGGGGACTAGTTAATCTGTTGCCTTGTCGTGTTTGCAGGATTAATTAAATAACGACATAATACTTGATAAGTCAACAGTGCTGCATTATATAAGCACAGAAAAAACCCTCCAGCACTACAACACATTTATCTGCAGGTAATTCAATAGTGAGTTGTAAAAAACCAAAGCGGGAATGATTTTAAACATTGTGAGAAGAATGACTGGCTGACGTTTAGCAGCTAAATAGTTGGCTTCTGCTTCAAAGTATGGTGGACCACAGTAGGCTTGCTGCAGTGCTAAAGAGATGATGTCAGACTGAAGGGGCTTTGGTTATGGTTTCAAAAGAGTTGGGCATAACACACATAACAGACATTTCAGATTACTTTATGTTAAGTAAAGCTTGCCTAAAACACCTCTTGACATGGACAATCCTCTTTGACCTTGTGCTTATTCAGAATTAGCTAAATTCTAAGTACTTTGTTATTATACATTTGTTACTGGTGTCTTCACTGCAGTCAAGTGAACACCATGACCTCCAAAAACTGGATGTTAAATGATTGCATCAGAAAGTAACTCCATAAGATTCTTTATTTGAATCCTCTGTGAAACCAGCTAGTGTGTCAGCAGTAAAGGCATCGTGGACACGGACACACATTTAGAACATACCATGTGAGGAGGAGCAGTTGTGTTGCCATTGTTGTGAGAAAGGTGGCAAAGTTTTGAAACCCTGAGAATGAGAACAACTTATCTACACAACGTGAAGTCTCAGATCGTTTTAGGGTTTCTCTTGGTACTATGGATTTATTCACGACTATGGTGCAGTCGTAAGAGGCCTCAAAAAAATTATTAAAGCCTATGTTTTGACACAAAAGACCAAGTAAAAAGGAAAACTGAAGAACATTCTTTCAGCAGATCATCCATTGCCACTTTGGTGATCCTGCCAAGCCCTACGAACTATGTGACTTCTAGCTTCAAAAGACTTGGGGCTGTTCTATACTTGCAACAACATAGGGATCAAAGCCCAATTGAATTTACCATCAGAAAACAAGAATCATACAGACAGTAAGGCTTTGATTTGTTTTTTGTATTCATTTTAATTGTTATTTTGCCTAATTAAAGATCATTGTAGCAGGTAATGCAACTTTTACAGCGAGGGTTAAGTGATCCCAATAAGAGAAATAAAGTAAAATTATTCTACATGAGAGTAGATTGTAAAAAAAAAAAAAAGATCCCTGAACCCACTTATCTAATAGCATTGTATAAATAATGCCAAGAATTATTCGTTGGAAAAGTAAAAAATGTCAATGCTGGAGATGTTTTCCTCTTAAATAACCTCCCTAGTGGAAGTGTAGCTTGTAATGCTTGGTCTTTCTTGGTTCTTATCAGCTTTTTTGAATGGTTAGGTAATGTGATTAAATACATTTTCAATAAGCCATTTCTCAGTTGTTAATGTTCCTGGCTGATATCAGCAGCTTTTTAAAAACAGTCACATATCTCATTGACCTGTTCCTTGTAAGAGTAGCCTGGAGTTAAAAGCATCATCTCCAAAGTAATAAGATGTTTGTGCTGACTTCAACAGTAAAAATGGATGCAAGTCCAACAGTCTGCAGATTATAGGTCAAATAAAAAAAATAGGTGCATCATAGTGTGTCAACTGGAGCAAAGTTTGTAAATTAGGGTCGATGATCTCTATACAGTATGGGGACCATGAAGGGAGCCTAAACTCCTTAAGTTTGCACAAACAGAGACAATGAAAGATGTCTTTGATTTAGAAGCCCATTTAATACTGTGGAATGTCATGACACACAGTTGGATAACGATGCAATGAAAATCTTTATGTTATGGAAAACGCTGTTTAACTACAAAGGGTTCAGAAGATGGTAAAAACCTGCAACAGAGCAATGAATATTCTAAAACACTTTCAAACAGCCCAGCTCAGCATTAAAGCAATAGCTTTGGCTCCAGTGTGACAAACTGAAAAATTGAGCTCATCTGGACTCTTATGAGGTACAATGAGCATGAACTAATTATTACATTATGCTTACAAATGCAATAATGCTATAAGCAAATCAGATACAGATAACATAGCTAACTGATTTCCTCCTGGCCTAGCAAGGACTGGAAGACAAATCAGAGATTCTTCATGGAGGCTTATTGGTTCACTTGAGCACGCAGCAGAGAACAGTAACGAAGGACAAGGAAAAGCGGATCAACAGGGTTGTTATGTGTACCTTGTGGTCATGTCTGTGTGGGCAGAGCAGTTAGAAAAAAAAAAAGCTCAACTTTACAAAGCTTTTCAAATTGCACACATTTCAACAATAAACTTGATGTATGTTAGAATAGTGCAAGACATACTGCTACAAATTAGCACCTTCAGTATTTGCTATGGTGTGAAATCCTCAGTAGGTATAGATAATATCATTAATCCAGCATTACCATAGCTGAACACAATGAAAATTGTTTCCACTTATGACATTTAAAAAATGTCTGAAAATGGATAATGTATTTAAAAGAGATAAGATAAATATGGCTTTAAACTTCGTCAGAAGAAACACAATAATATTATTAATTTAAAGGGCACAGCAGTGTCATTTATTTTTCTAAAATTAAGTCATTAGCACATATTAAACCATTGCTTTCCCATCCAATAGCATCTACAAATCAAAGGTGTTGTTTAGACAGGTATATAAGCCAGTACTTACATTTTATTAGACTTTGGCTTGATAATGAAAGACACAAGAAAACTGAATTGCGAAATCCGGAATTGCGAAAAGAAATTATTTATTGTGGAAATTAATAATGAACAGAACATAAACCGGAACAAGAGAAATGCGGAACGGACCAGGGATACTTAGATTAGAATATAAACAAACGGAATAACTGAAGAGGATCACGGGAACTACAAAACGAGAAGGAAAGAACATTAGAAATAAACTAACCACCAGATGAACACAGGATGGGAAAAATAAACAACAAACTAATAACTATAAGGAGAAACACAATGCAGAACGGACCAGGGATGACACGGAATCAAAACTACAAGGTAAACAAACGGATAACAAAGGCGGAACGCGGGAACTACGAGACGTGAATAACAAAACAATAGAAATAAACAAACCAGCATATAAACACAGGATGGGAACATAAACTAACTAAGTAATAATAAGAAACGCAAGAGGAACCAGAGTCAACGAGGGAGCAAACAACTGAGGAATAAAACTACAAACAGCAAAGAAGGACACGAGGGAAACCATTGACTACAAAGAAACAAAAACCATAAGGAAATAATTGAGACGGGGAACAGAGGAGCGAAAGGCTTACTGGGGGACGGTGAGGAAACTGTAGGAGATGGAGCAGAGAGACGGGAGGTGAGCAGACAATCCAGCCGTGAGTGAATGAATGAACCAGGCTTAAATACTGAGGAGCATTAGGTGGAGTGGTGAAGACGATGATTAGAAGATTGAGAACAGATGTGAATGATGATTGAAAACAGATGAGGGAACACACACACATAAACACACACACAGGGAGAAAGAGAGAACAGAGAGCGAGGGAAAAAAACTAGAGAACACAAACACAAAGAAAGACTCAACCAAACTAGAAAATAACCTAAAGAAAACAATAACTAATAATATAAATAGAGATAACAGTAATAAAACAACACTACTACAACAAACCAGACAAAATCAAAACACAAACCATGACAAAAATAAAAAACAAAAACAAAAAAAAGAGGTGTAATTTATTCGCTCCTCTTAACAGCCCACTGTAAAAATGTGGATTTTCAATTAGACAACAAATTTATGTAAATACACAATGATAAAAAAGACATGAAGAATAGTTAAGATCACTTTGATTTTCAAGATACGTTGAACAACAAAATGAGGTTGAGGTTTGACAAACTAATAGCAGAAAATTCCCAAATCATATGTTGTGGCCTATTTAGTTCTTAAAAATAGCATTTTAAAACACTGGAAAAACATCCACATTAGATTGTTGCCTGTTTATTTCATTGTACACAGATGGAGCATCCAAACTATCAATGCAAAACTCACCTGTTCATACATTTTTTGTACTGTTTTTCTAAAGTATTACAATAATAAAAAGAAGCTCAAATCTCTTCACTGGCATTTGTTAAGGAGCAAATCAATGAGCACCATCTTTTTTTTTAGTTGATGCTGATCCTTCAAGAGTGGATATAAGAAATACTGTAGATACAATTATTTTTTCAGTAGTGCTCAAACAGCGCATATTAATACATATTAAAGGACATTTGGTGTTTAAATTTGTAAAATTTAGGGGGTTTCAGGTAGTTGTTGTTTCAAATTTTATTGTATGGGTTTTTTAGGACAACCTGACCTAATGTCTCTTAAGAAAGGATTATACCACATGTTTGCAATAACTATACTCTTTTTTTTCTTTGTTTTTTACCCTTATGTAAATTAATAACCTGTAGGCAATGGCATCTCTGTCTGTCTGTCTCTCTCTCTCTCTCTCTCTCTCTCTCTCTCTCTCTCTCTCTCTCTCTCTCTCTCTCTCTCTCTCTGTCATGCTCAAAAAGCCTCCCACTCAGCCTGTATTGTGGAAGTGCCTTTGATTGATGACTCTGACCTATTCTGGGAGCAGGCTACCACATCTGCAACCTAATTACCCCATCATCACTGCTTCTCTATCCGCTGCTGTGAATCGCATACACATATACAGAAATAACAGCAGATTTCTGGTAAGTTTATTTTTTATTTTTGTCAAGTTCAAAGTACAAGTTGCAGTGTGAACAACCTACCTCAGACTTTTGCCCTTCCTGCACAGCAGAGTGGGTTATTTTCACAGTAATCCCTAAGGGCATCTTACTGTAGAGAAAGCAGTTTCAGTCTCTGTGGGGCGTGCCATCCATTTTCTGCTTAGACAATGGCACATCTTTCTTCTGTTTATGGAAACAGTGAACACACCCTTTTCGTCTCTGTTGCTTTGTCTGTAAAATTCCCATGTACTTCACAGACGGTTGGTCCGGTGCTTAACTGTGCTCCATTAAGGATGCTTGAAAAGCTTCCAGCTGAAGTCTAAAACACTGGATGTCTGTGCAGTATGGATAAAGGGGTGTGAAAAACAATTTTTGGCTCTATTATGATTATTCTGCTTTGGTTTAACACATAGAAAACACAAGGAGAGCTTCGTACAAAACATCCAAAACCATCAACACAAAAAGGGTTTTAGCAAGACAAATGGGATTTGCTGTCCATGTTTTAAATAATCGCCGTCTAGTACACAAAACACTAGTTGAAAAAACTGTTTTCCATTGGGTTCCACTCTGAACCGACTTGGCTAGCCTAATTTTATTTATGTTTTGGAATCTAGAGGTGGACTTTTCTTTATTTTTCTCCACGTTCCACCTTAATAACCTAGCGGAACATGGCAAGATGTCTATGTTTCATATGTGTTCATGTGAGCTTGCTGATCACACAGGCTTTCTTTACAATATATGTGGGAATTTGAATGTTGCTATTCATCGTGTTGACTTTGAGAAAGGTTTTGATTTATTTTAGGAGTAATTATATCCCAAAAAATATATACTAATACTTGAAAAAAACTATTAAAATAGACCGACGGCATCCCAAATCCTGCATCACACTCGACAGAATGTATAAAGTGCTTTTTTAAATAATACACTTTTGAGTACCTGTTGTTAAATCTCATCAGCCCAACTTCACCAAAGAACATTTTAAGTGGCATTCAGGCTCTTTATATTTACATTTGTGAAGGTAGGAATCAACTTGATGTTCTCCTTATCATTCTCCAAAGTTTGTGTGTTGGTGGCAAGATTAACCTCATTCTTTATTTGTGAGTGCTGTAGTTGTTCAGATTATCTTTAAAATAGGCCTCACGATTGATATGCCAGTCTAACCTGTAAATTGTGATCTTGCAGCCTAATTAATGACTGACGAGGATCAACATATGTCGGCCTAACGGGAATTATATGTTTTAAGTTCATTTCTGTTATGTTATCTCAGGGCACTTTAAAAAAAGTTAAATCAATCCAAAACATATTCAAGTTCTAACTCATCCTAGCCATTAAGCAATTTAGTCAAGTTCAGTTTATTATCAAATAAGTAAACATTTTCTATAACATAATACAACATTCACTCCTTCTGGATCAACATCCACACATCTGTGTTGTTTACTGTCAGGAAATCCCTTATACTGATCTTTGCAAGTAGCGACAGTGGAGAGGAAAAACTCCCCCTTATCAGAAAGAAACCTCCAGGAAAAACTGGCTTAATTTGAATGGCTTACTGCTGAATTTCTTAACATCTGAAAGCTTTTAATTGCACATTGTGGACTTCCTGATAGCAAAGAATTACAGTATTCTAGCTTTGAAAGTGTATTAGTGTGTTACGTGCATGTATGAGACTCTCTCCTAAACAGAGTAGCTCTGCTGGAGGGCATGGTAAATTGTTCTGGAAAACATTAAATGACTGAGGATGGTTTAAGTAAGAGTCACTGAGTCAGGCTCAGAACAGTATGAGAGTTTACTGAGTCATCGTCCATGTCCCTGTTCAGGAGAGACTCTTTTAAAGCCATAGAGAACAACAGTCTTAAAAGATCTCAATAACAGGTGAGAGTTAATCATTACATGAAACAAGGGGACCAGTTTCAACTGGTCTCCCTCTGTGGTACTGCTTAAGGTCCTTTTACTGTGACACACAGTTTACAGTCTGACAAATACTAAATACGGCATCAGTCCTAACCCTTGGGAATGAACCATTAAATGGTTAAAGGATGACCGGAATAAATGTATCCTTTACTGTCCCTCACTTGATTTAAATGAAATATTTAACATTTTATAAAAAATCTATATCAAAACGCATTTTTAATCCTAGTTGTGTTATATGTAGAAGTGGAATAATCATCATAAACATTTAGTCATCATGATTTTAAAATCTCACTATTGTGTCACTGAAGTGTTTTAATGTAGGTGGTATACTGTTTAAAAAAAAAGCATTTGATAATTATGAAAAAAACATTTAAATAAAAAATGTTGCTGCATTTACCTCCCTCTTTGATTCTCATAACATTCTTGCTGGATGGTCAACCTAACAAGCAGAATGAAGCCCAGAGAGTTTTTCCTTGTATATTTTTCAGACGTGTTTATCGTAAACCTTATTCTTACTCACTCTCCAAGTTCACTGTACTTCCCAGGTTGAAGTCTTTGCTATTTGTTTCTGCCATCTCTGGTTACAATTCCAAAAATCCTATGAGTAATTCACCGTTAGATGTGCACAATTCTCTGGTGCTCCAGTGCTGCTCCATTATCTTCAGCAACCACCTGCATCCTCGCTCTACATGCATCTGTCAAACCAACTAGTTGTCCCAAATTATTCAACCTCTCATTGCCTGGATCTTCCACCCTCCGCTACACCAGTTTTGCATCGAGCAAAGAACAATATAACTGTCCTAATCAGTTTAAACTTTCATACAGCATCTGCTTCCTCATAATCTCTGCCCTCCACACGACACAGAAGCCCAGACCCAGCAGTTTTTCTCTGTTGACTTACTTGTAAACACTTTTTCATTCTAGGTTTCTTGGGTGTGATTCTGCATGAAAGTCAGAACACTTCCGGGATCGCGTCAAACGGAAAAGTTGTCAGTCCTGTACATTTTAGGAAGTCTATTAAAACTAAGCTTCTAGTCAAGCCATCATTTGTGACTATCAGTTCTTGGAAAACTGTAATTATCAAGTTGTGGGTCCTGAATTTTTCAGAAAAGAAACTATTTCTTATTGTCTGTGCATTAACCTCTAATAGTTATCTCCTGTGTTGTGCTATTTTATCTAAAATCCTTGAAAAAATTGTTGCTAATCAACTGAGAGACCATTTGAGGAATAACGCCCATTTGCAGAATTTCTGTCAGGTTTCAGAGCTCATAATAGCACTGAGACAGCTCTCCTTAAAGTCACAAATTATATTCTAACGGCCTCAGAGAATGGACTTGTGTCTATTCTAGTTCTGTTGTATCTCAGTCCCGCTTTTGACAGAGTCAATCACAAGATCCTTATTAAAAAGGTTCATACACATTTTAGGGATCAAGGGAACAGCGCTAGGCTGGTCTAAATGGCATTTGTCTGATAGATCTCAGTTTGTTCATCTCTCTATTGTTCATTCACCCAAGGACTGATGCTGAAAAACTATTCCATGAGTTTTTACTTCAAGGGTGGACTATTGTAACTCTTTATTAGCATGAAGTTCACAAAATGCAGTTAAAAGTCTTCAGTCGGTCCAAAACGCTGCTCTAAGAGTTCTGATGAAACTTAAAAAGAGAGATCATATCTCTCCAATTTTAGCTTCCCTTCATTGGCTCCCTGTCAAACTTAAATTAGATTTAAAAATCAATCAAAATAAATAAAACATGTGATGGATTCTTGTTTTGATATATAAAGCCCTAAGTAATCAAGCTCCATCATATATCAGAGATCTGATTACTCCTTATGTCCCTAACAGAGCACTTCGCTCTCAGACTGGTGGTCCCTAGAATCTGTAAAAGCAGAATGGGAGGCAGATCTTTTAGTTAGTGGAACCAGCTTCCAGCATTAGTTCATGAGGCAGACACCTTGTGTAGTTTCAAATCTAGGCCTAAAATGTTTATTCTTGATAAAGTTTATAGAAGGAAGAGGTAGAGAAGACAGCCTAAACCTGTTCAGGGAGGAACTCAGTCTTGACAGACGGTTCTCCTTTGCTCTACCATCATCATGTCTCACTCTACAAGGTTAGATTATTTAAGTTATTTCTATAGTTATGCTGCTATAGGCTTAGACTGCTGGAGGACAATCTGACCACTTCTCTCTGTGCTTTTTGTTGTCCAATCTGCTTAATTACCGTTATTTCAACCGTGTTAAGCTTTTGTTTTCTCTTAGTGTTCTTCTCTTCATAGTAACCGCACCTGGTCTGGCGTTCTGTTAGCTGAGACAAGTTCTTGGGCTGAGATGCTTCCAGATGCTTCCAGTGACGTTCTACAACTGCTGCTATAAACTCTATTATTTCAGTATCCTGTGCTTCTAATTTAGCTTTCTGTCTTTTCAAACCCCCAGTCGATCGTGGCAGATGGCTGCTTGTACTGAGCCTGGTTCTGCTGGAGGTTTCTTCCTGTTAAAGGGGAGTTGTTCCTCTCCACTGTCGCTACATGCATCTTTAGAATGAGGGATTGCTGTAAAGTCAACGACAACTCGAGCCATTGTTTCAGTCTGCTGATTTCAGAGGAGTGAATGCCACAAGTCAATGACTTGATGCAATCTGCTGGGGTTCCTTAGATTGGAAACATTTTCAAATTCATTTGTTAATGATGTATGTATAATTTTAATTGATTTTCTTGTAAAGTGCCTTGAGACGACATCTGTTGTAAATTGGCGCTATATAAATTAACTCATTCTTGATTCTTGGTATGTAGTTCAATAAAGCCAGTGAAAGACGTCATGTCACATTCATTTAAGTAGGTAGACATGTTTTTAGTTTTAAGTCTGTTCTTTGCCTAAAACAAGCTTCTTTTTTTTAACTACCTCCTATCTTGTTGAAAACAGTCATGATACATTATTCATTTACACCCCGAAGACATTTAAATACATCAAGCAAACTACTGTACTACCCAAACAGGCTGAACTGCATCAAGCCAGAAGGCAAAACAAACTGTCTGCCTGCTCCCTCCTGTGCAGTCACTAGACATGGATGTGTGACTGCACACACTAATGCATATGCAAATTTACACAAGCTCTCATGCTTACGACCCACAGCCACTCAAATACAGTATTGTTTTTTACAATAGAACCGGAATTTGAGTGCTGTCTTATTGCCAACTTATTTCCCAAAATCATTCTCATCCGATTTAGTTTAAACTAATTTAGGCTATCATTAAACCATCCATAGCTCACTGTCAAGTCAGCTCATCGGTCTCTTTGCTGAGGAACGAAGCTTTATGAATACTGAAGGAGGAAGCAGGCCAAAAACTGATGTAGGTGAGGGTTTTGAACACATGATGAGTTGCTCCATGTAGGGAATTCTTCTTTGAAACTTTGTGCTCTGATTGCATTTGAAGATTTATTGCATTTATGCATCCACAGAAGAAACTGTACGTAACAGGCCACACGTAGTCTGCAGTTAACGAGAGTGACATAATCCATTACTCAGAGAGGATGGATTTGGAGGATGAGATGTCGCTGAACTTTGTTCTCTGAGATCTACTGTAGATTGTTGAATCTTATTAGCGCAGAAAACTTCTGAGCCAAATAACTCAGTGAAAGTGTTTATTAAACTTTAGCGGTAATCCTCTGCCAGAAGGATGTGTAAGTATTTCATTATGTGGGATTTGAGCTGCTAAAACATTTTTGCGGTACAAAATGTCCCTGAAGTTCGACGCAGAGCAGGCTGTGAAAGACGACGCAACATTTTTTAATTGTATTTAATCCAATCACGCCTTCGTCAGACTACCTCTGTGGGATTTTGTATTTTGTTTCAGTTTTTAGTAGAGGAAATAAAGCTATTATTATCTTAAAAGTTCAGTTTAAATCTTAAAGTAGCAGTCAAAATTGGATTTTGCATCCGGCATTCCTGTAGGAAAGCCTGTTGTCTGTCCTCTCTTCCATAAAGGGCATTGGAATAAAAGGCGTTCGCATACAAATGCACACAACAATCAGTTTATCCTACGTCACAGATGCTGAAAATCCCAACTGAGTACTGTAACTGTAGCCTCTTTTACAATTCATTACACATTTGATTTAATGAGAATTTCTGACATTAGATCTAAAATAAGCGTCAATTTTTTCGAAGGTAACCAATAAACATATGAGTTGAAGCTGTTTCGCACAATTTTTCATCATTTAATTTCAATGTTGAAAAATCAGAAGAAAAAGTCCTATAAATAAAAATAAAAAACTCAAAAAAATGATGATATTTCAGATGCAGGTACCATTTCACTACTGTAATATTCAATCATTCCAATAGCTGTGCCCAAATCAATCCACTCTAAAACACTACTCCAAATACGTTTCATGCCAATTAATATTATATTTTTGCTCAAACAAAATGAAAAATTACGCTGTAGTTACTACTGATAAGGATCACAAATGTCTGAAAAGGCCTCAAGCCAATATGTCATGTATTGAATAATGAAGGCTTAGTCTGAAAAGTTTGAGGACCCCTGCTGTGAGCTCTACTAAAAGCATTCAATTTTGTTTTTTAAAATCTAAATGCCTTCTTCAAGGTTAAATGCGCTAAGAATCTCTTCACATATTACACAAACACTTACATTCATAAGTACAATATGTGTCTGAGACAACCTGTTCTCTTCTTTCATCCATCTGTTGATTAAACTCCATTTCTTTAGTTTGCTAACGAAGATGAAAAATCTGTGCCTGATGGAAAGAGTCAAATGTACACAGGCATACACACATTCCCACAGTGACTCACACACAAAATGAAGCAGTCTCTGTCTTAATCACTTTCACTCATTTACATGCACGCAACGATTCATGCTCTTGATTTAGGAGGGGAAGAAAGAGTGCATGTGGGTCTGAGCTACCTTGTATCACTTCGAGTGCTGGGGTTTCCCCTCCAGGCATAAAATAAACCTAAACTTTTGTTTGCAATTCAGCAAGCAAATCAAATCCTGCTTTGGGTAATTTATTTGCTATGTGTTTTGCTTAAAAGTTGAGCGAAACAGCACTGACATGTTTACAGTCCTGCAAAATTGAATTTCGGATGTTGTCTGCCGGGGATCCCACCATTAGAGTGGCTCTGATTGCCACCATACTTAGTGTATTCAAGGTATACAATGCAATACATGATTATATTATTCTTATCCTTACCCTAGAGCCAACTCCATTGTGCGGAATCCATCACTGAAAAATACAGAGACACAAAAGAGAGCTTAGCTACTAAAGTACAGATTAACTTAAGTATTTTGCAAAGAATAAGATATGTTAAGTAGGACAAGATGTTGTTATCCCAATAGATACTAAGGCACTGACGAGACACTGTGGCCTTCAAGTGAGTGATGGCAGTGCTGGGTTCTCAAGTGGGCGCCCTACTACTTGGGTGTTTCGCTGATAGGCCATCGACACCTTCAGAGGGTTCAGGAGTGAATCCCAGCGTCCCAGGTTCACTCCTATCAACCATCACACACTTGGAGCCCAAGGCCAGGTCATTCCTCCTGCTCCACAGCCACTGGCTCACCTTTTCAGCGTCCTTGGAGCGGTCCTTGATTGCCTGTCTGTGGGCCTTCCCTCGCACCCCTATCTCCTTGAGTAGCATAGATGTTGAGAGGGCTACGAATCCCCTGCAGCCTACTTCCACCGGATGTACCTTCACGTTCCATCCTTGTTGTTGGGCGTCTGCTGCGAGATTGACGTATCTCAGCTTCTTCCGCTCAAAGGCTTCCTCTACGCCATCCTCCCAGGGTACCATGAGCTAATTGATGTACACCAGCTTGAGTGAGTAAGACCACAGAACAAGGTCTGGACGCAGGTTGGTGGATGCGATTTCCGGTAGAAAGCACAGCTCTTTGTCCAGGTCTGTCAGCATTTTCCAGTCTTGTGTTGTGCCACAGCTTGTGTGCGCCTTGCTGCTTCCTCTTCCCGCCGTACTTCTTGGACCACCAGCTTGAGCTTCTGAGCTGGATTGGCCTTGCTCCAAGTTGGTCTGCTAGTACCAAGGCCAAGACCACACCTCCCCTCCTGAACATGTCCTACGATGTCCCAGTTTCGGAGTGCTGCCTTTGCCTGCTCTGTTGCAGCCAGCGGGGTCCACTTCCTCCCAGTGGCCAAGATGGGTGCTGCTTGGGATATAAGTGGGTCACAGGAGTCTTGAAGCATCATCTCCAATCTGAACTTAGCACACGTGTACTCCTCTGCCAGGCTAGTGATGGGAAGTTCCAGCATCCCTCTGCCATAAAGCCCAATGCTACAGAGGCACCTGGGAAGACCAAGCCACTTCCTAGCATAGGCATTGACCAACCTCTCCAGTTTTTCCATCTTTGAGAGTGGAACCTCTTAGAGGGTTAGTGGCCAGAGGAGACGTGGCAGGAGTCCATACTGCATGCACCACAGCTTGAGCTTGCCAGGAAGCAAGGTTCTATCTATGTTCTCCAGGACGCAGGCTATGTCCTTCCTAGCTGCTATACTTGCTCTTTGTCTTTGAGGGAGGCATCATACCAGTGCCCCAGGCTCTTCACAGGCTTCTCTTTGACCGTTGGAATGGGTTCATCGCCAATGTGGAAGCAGTGGTCTGACACCCTCCCCTTGACGATGGAGATGCTTCTGGACTTACTTGGCTTGTTTTTCATGCGAGCCTGCTCGATGTTCTCTTGGAGTTTTCCCAGTAGCCGTACTGTGCAAGCTTTGGTCACAGTCAGTGTGGTAAGGTCATCCATATAAGCCCTGACTGGGGGCAGCCTCAGCCCAGGTCTTATTTGCTGTCTGCCTACCACCCATCGAGATGACCGTATTATGACCTCCATGGCCAGGGTGAACGCCAGGGGGGAGATGGTGCAACCACGCCATGATTCCCACTTCCAGATGTTGCCATGTTGTAGTGTACTCTGCTGTCGTCACACAGAGCTGGACGTCCTGGAAGTAGGCCTTGACCAGGGTTGTGTGCAATAATTGCTTCAACAAAAAAGGAAATATTGGATACTGGTTTTGTCAAATGAAAGAGACTGTTTAAGGAATTCTTCATATATAAAATGTTTCATCATCTTTTTTGGCACAGATTCAAAAGCAGTTTCATTCCCTCAGGCAATCTCCCTGATAAATAAATGACTAATAATACAGACATAAGCATACAGTATTCATCTGCTGTCAATTCACTACACTTTAGGACTCATCCTACATGTTTTGGACGTTACGGTTTTGTGAATATTTCAGATGCTGCTAAAATGCACGTCTTAATATTGCATGTCTACAGTTTTTGTATTTTGTGTTTAATATTTAATGTATACATTGCTGTATCGTTATTTCATCCCCAAACTTGGCCATTAATTCTGATTCAGGTTAATTAGGAGCAAAGCTTAGTATTCACCAGCCACACATTTAAACCTTTATTCAGTTACATAATATTTACATTTTTTACCTGAAAACAAACAACATTTTCCCATTGTACTCAGACCATTAAACATAAATTTACGTCTTGTTGTAATATCTTGTTTTCAAGAAAGAGGAAATAAACTGGTCATAAAATGATCAAATTAAGCATAAAATGTAATACATTTGTATTTATTATCTTTACTTTTTAACAAGTAAAGAATTTATTTAGATCAAAGATCCATTTTACATCAACAAAAGATGGTTTCAAAACATTTAATCCTCTACAAAAATAATTTGTAGAGGATTTAGTGGGAAATTATATGAAAATATTAGTTGTGACTAGGCTCTCCCCTAAAGAAAAGCATAATCTGTCAGGAGGTGCTCAAACTAAGTGGCTTGGGGATTTAGTTAGGATGCCTCACTATTGAGGTGTTTCAGGAATGTCCCAGTTGTATGACACCCAAGGGATGGCCTCTGGATTTCCCTGGAGGAGCTGACTCAAGTAGCTGGAAATGGGAGCTCATAAGTTTTTCTCGAGTATCAAGTTTCAGTGTAATTGATAAATTTTTGGTTTGGTTGTACCATGGTTTGGAGTATTTTCATTGCATGAATGTGGGCGGGAATGTGTGTGAAAAACCTGTGGTCATCACTCTGATTATGTTTGCAGAAACATACTGCAAGGGAGAAATCTTAAGATTGCGGTTTTGTGATGTAGAAACCCATTGCTGGCTAGCACATAATGGAAAAAAATTAATTAGATGATTAGTTTGCTATATGTAAAAATCTGTTAAATGTACACCAAGGTTAATTCATAAACTTTATTGAAAAGGAAGAAAAAGCTAAACAAATTCACATAACATTAAACACATGTTTCATATTTCAACTGTTTTATACCTGCCACCGCAAATATCTAAGACAAGGCTGACCAGATCTGCTGAGTTTCTGTCTTCCTCACTGCATGCACTTGTTCAGAGAGACATGCTGCTTGTGGGGTTGCGAAATCAAGATCATTTTGCTGCAAAGGATGAAACATGATCTCCTAGGGCTGCTCATAATTATGGTCCTCTACACAGAGCAGAGCATCTCCTTTGGTGAGATGTTGTTATTTGAAGTTTGTAAGGTCTGCCCTTTGCTTATGAATTGACATAAAATCACAGAAATTCAAGGAATTTGGTCTGCTTTTGACCAAATTTCTATTTGCGCAATGCACAGCTTCCATGGCCAGTACCCCTAAAATTGAAAATGGAGAACAGCCATACAGAGGGATCTTCTAAGAATCTGTAAATGGAGACAAATCAGGCTGGGAACAACTGTCTGGAAAACGATAAAAGCCAGTATAGAGTAGAAGGGGTCTATGTGCCACATTGCTAAAGCTAATTGGAAACGGCGAAGAAATGACCAACACTCTTACGAGGCTTGCTGATGTTCGCAGTCATGTTTTCATAATAAATGGACAACCGTGGTCAAGTGTTTGTTTAAAGACTTTCTATTCACAGATTTTTTTAGTGCATATCTAATGAATTAAAATAAATATTCAGCTAGAGAAGATCAGATTTCAAGACGATACCACTAGCTGGTGACTGCGAAGCGGATGTAAGTAAAACTCTAGATATTAGTTTCTTTGGGGCTAGGATGGATTCCACTGCATACCTTAATTGATAATAAGGTATATTCGGTTTCTGAACTATCAAAATAAGCAAGTATAAGGACAGAATGATAAATAAACAAGTATTTTAGAGGGGCTTCTCATGTAGGCAATGATTTTTAGCTATCTGTGGTCGACTGTTGTCCCTAACCTGAGCAAGTACTGGGGTTACTGGTAATGCATTTTCATAGTATATGTATGGTTAGTTTATCAGCAAAATTTTTGAATTGAAAGATAATTTCTCCAATTTGGAAAGTCACAAGAATTTTTTTTTTTTTTTTTTTTTTTTGATACTACAAGCTATCGATTCAGTGGGGGGGGACTCATGCTGGATAAACTCCAGTAACAGACATGCTCCAAAGCCTGCTGCTCTCCTTCACTTTAGCATGCTGCCAGCTTTGAGATAGTGAGGTGCACTTAGTCCGGTGTCTTGGTCAGAGATGACACTGAGATGGTGCCTATTTTTTATCATATTCATTAATGGTCTATCTATCTTTTGTTTTTGTTTTTTTCGAAACTGCTTTTAAAACACAACAGCAAGTGATAATACCTCTCCCTGATGTGGCATTTTCCTCCGGAAAGGCAGCGCTTACGATGGATGAGCCCCAAGATGAGGCAGCGTCTAGGTTAATGGAGGCTTGGCCACAGTCACCTGTCTCCCCATGTATGTACTGTAATGTTTGTCTGGATGGGTGTACTGGAACTGGAACCTCCCCTCTGAGGGATCAATAAAGGATAATCTAATCTAATCTAACCTAATTTAATCTAATAAATGTTTAAAAAATGTATCAATATTTTATTTAATGTTGAATTTTAGAAATTTTATTACTTTAATTTATATTACTTAATTACTTTTGTTACCCATGGGGTAACAAAACATTACAGGGTGTCTAGTTTCCATCCAATGTTCCTTAAAAAAAAGGAGGAAATATATTCTTATATGTAGAGCAATGTGTAAAGTACCTTTATAATACATCTGCAAAATTTGCAACTAGAACTATCTTTTATGTTTACAATAATTTACCGGAATAATGAACCTACTGCACTGTTATCTTTTCAGAAAGCCACAGTATTTATATCTACCAGAGAAAGCTTTGATCTTTTAATATCAAATCGGGAAATAATTATCGGTAAATAATGACATCAAACATTTAATTTCTTACTGATAATGGTGACTAGATCTTCACAAGGGCTGGAGGCCAAGTCATATTGTCAAGATACCTTATTTTTTCATGTCCAGTAGACTGAGCTTCCTTCTTTTCATAACAGTGGTTAAAAACTGCAAATATACCCATCGTGTTGGAAAGCAGTGTTTGGTGACTGACTAGAATCCATCAGTCAGACCATCATAAACAAACAAATCAAACCTGTCGCGGTTTTATTTTCACCAGAAGTGGTACATATTGTTCATACCAAAAAAAGTAACAATATCCTATTTTACTATGAACATTCCAGTTTTAGAGTAATTTTTATTTATTTTTTTTATTGAAAATGGACCTCAAATCACATTTACCTGTCATATGACAGAGATCTAAATGTGATAAGATCATTTGTAGTTTTGAAGCATTTATATGCAGGAGTCTAAAACAATATGCTTCACCTTTTGTCATTGCTACTTTCATCAATACTTGGCACATAGACACTCATTTGTTCAATCAACCATTTTGCTGCTCTTACTGTGAGGCGAATTACTGGATGTGCTATGAACAACTGACTGAGGCTGTAGCTGAAACACAAACACATAGCCAAGAATGTGACAGGCTGACCTACATCTAACTTCAGCTGTACCTTCCCACGCTTCTGTTTTACAGAAACAGGCTGTTCTGAGATGAGCACCAGAAGAATATTTGGACACGGCTCATGTTATTGGAACATTGTGTCTTATGTCTCATCAGTTGAAATAATCCAATATTTGTTTTGTATATGTGTTATCGTTTAACACATATATAATGGACTGCAAGACGAAAAGTTCATGATAAAGTTATGACTTCATTCATCTCATTTTGTAAAATATCCAGCTCTGATCCTGTGGATGTACAGTTAAAAAATTGTGTTTTGTTATGGGAAACCTCAGCTATATGTTGCTATATTAAGCAGGAGGTAAAGCCTCCAACCTGCTGCCTTTTTGTGCCATTAGTAATTAAGCAGCCGCACTGTCTGTGTGCTCTAATTTTAGGAAATATGTCTCATGGGAATTAAAACATTTCCTCCTAAAACTAGTGCATTGTTGGCATCTGGTCTGCAAATGTTCAGCGGTCTTTCTTCCTCTCGTCATTGTTGTTTCATTGCTGGCCTATGTGCCAAGGCTCCACGCAGCATTATGGTCCGATTACAGCTTTACTAGCCTCATTATAGTCAATAATGGGCTCAAACATGGTAGTAGCTTCATATTACAGGGTTGTTAAAGAAGATGACTTGGCCCATATTAGCCCTTCTCTGCTTGATAACTCAACAATCAAACAAGCTGGACAGCAGAATGGTTTTTGTCTGACTGTGAAACACAATCTAAACTGGCATATGTTGATCCCTATGATGGTTAAAGAAATATCCAATTGTTGTCTTGTCAGTACAAACGTTTATGATCGCTTTACCTCTTGTGGTGGAAACAGAGCACCAGTGCATTTAAAATTGCAGTATGTATTTGTCTAGGGAAACATTTAATCTTATCCAATGTCATTTTCAATTAATTAAGTTTAAATTATTTAAAGAAGTAACGGTAAAGTTTGTAACCTTACATTGTGTTAAAACATCTTAAAAAAGGTATTGGCAAACAGTCCACCATACTTCTTTTTGGAGCAAGACTGAAGTTTTTAACTAGGTTTAATTGTGTTATGCTGATTCCCAAAAAATGCCAGGAGAAAAAGGATAAACACAGGAAAATAAAGCAAAGTGGATCCTCTATAGAAACAGAAACAGGAGGTACTGGCAGCAATAGTTCAGCTGATGCTCCTCAGCAAGGAAGGTATTACAACCACAAAAAACACCAGACAAGCTGTAGTTTATATGAGGAGTTAAAACAAAGACAAAGAAAGGTAATGTCAGCAATTACAATAGGTTGTGCATAAATTCAGAGTAGTAGGAGAGGTAGCAAAGTAAGTAGTTGTGGTAAGTGTGTCCTCCAGGAGCTTAACGTTATTGCAGCACAATTGCATAGATAATTATTCTTCAATAGTTTAACTTAGTAAAAAAACTTATATCAATCTAACAATTTTTTAGGAAGTGAAAGTTTTAAACCTAGTCTTCAAACTACAATGGGTGTCTTTCTCACAGAATAAAACTAGAAGACGGTCGCATACCAGATATCCCTGATAACTAAATCTGTATCCCATTTTACCTTAGAAACCACCAGTATAACTGCAGTCTAAAAGGAAGCCGCAAAAAAATAAAATAAATCAAGGGCATTTCATATATTATGTCGGATGTAGAATTGTATTCAAAATCTACCAGGGAGCCAATGAAGTTCTTACGATGGTCAAGACTTAAAATGAAAAGAAGAAAATGCATGACCTTGATTTTCTTCTTTTCTTTTTTAGTTTGGAAGTATTGCAGGAGTAAAAGAACGCAGACAATCCTGACAATCCTGTTTTATACGGGCTGTGTGAGATTTATTACTGTCAAAAATAACAGCAAGGTTTGTCTAGAAGTTCTTATCCACAGAAACCAACCTTGATAAACATGACTGTAGTTTATCTAACCGACTGGATCATCAGGAAGGGTGAATATTTTCAAGTATCCTTAACATAAAAATGTATATATAGTGTCTCACAATTATTACCAAGTTCATGCGAGTAAATCAATTCACTTGGTAATAACACTTTATATGTGTTAAATACTTATATCTGTTAATGAGTATATTCCACTTACAGCTAATGAAAATACATTTAAGATTCAAATAATGCATCATATAATAATGTGCGAGTACGTGTCTCTGTATACCTGTGCAAAATGGATGCGACACAGTTAGAAGAAAACAAGTAACCAATAATTCTACAATTAAACATTCAGAAATTGGACTTGATTAAAAGTATGTTTTGGTAGATCGTTGAATGTTGTTATCTGACAAACTAAATTCTGAAGTAATTTAGTGAATAACACAACATATACAGCTACTGACAGACCATTGATAAACTGACCAAACTGACAAACAGATAATATGTTAGGCTGGATGATAATGGTTTAAAAATTGTTGTTTTAAGACATTTCTGACCAAGACTGCCTTGCTATGCTCTTGGTTGATCACGATTTGTAAGCAGTTTAAATATAACAGCATTAACATCAGGATTTGTGTTGATGACTATTTTATTTAAAGGCAATTCAAAATTAATAGTCATTCTTAAGGTGACCCTCAATTTCTTTTATGAACATAAACCATTTTCCTCTAATCGAAGTTTAAGGTCACATGTTCAGCTTTCATTGTCAGCTCAGCAAGCATCTGTTGTTTGTTTAGATCTGACTCATGACAGCCAAACAGGCCCAGATGCACTTAACAAATTTTCCATGCATGATGGCCCACTGGGCTCTAAGAAAAATGTGTGACCTTGTTTGGGTGTCTTTTTTTTGTTTAAATAGAGAGTAGCGTACTGCTTATAATTTACAAATGTATGCACCTTTGTCATGTAGGTTTTGTAAAGAATAATGCCCCCAAAAAATCAGTTATATGCCACAGAGAACTCTTGTCTTAAGCAAATGATGCCTACCGAGACGCAGACTTGTCAATGTTAAGTTGAACTGCATGCTTTGTTTACGTCTGTGTAACTGAAGACCTCTGCGTGACGTTACTGATTCAGATAAATTATAGACACAGTAAATGTGGAGATACTGTGGCTGAACTCTGCAGGCTGTCAGGCTTTATTTATGGTAGTATTAAGTGATTACAGGGCTGTTAATGCGCTTTAGTCGTTAAAATATTACCAAGCAATGAGTCATTTGCTCCTTATTTTTTACCAGCAGTGCAGTATTTAAAAACAAAAACATAAGATAATATCATTTATCCACACAAGAAAGAAGGAAATTATATAGAAAGTAGAATTGTTATGATGTTTTCTGATGTCAGGCCTTAAAATATGAATCCACCCCTGGTGGCAAATTATGTGCTGTGAACTAGAACTTCTGTAATTTGTTTGCTGGCCAGATTCATTATGTTGAAGATGGTATTCACGAACAATTTGTGATCAACGGACATCAGTGTTCATTTAAACCAAATTGTGATGAGATCACAGAGAGTCTATGTCTTCAGGCATGTTTCCTAGAATCTTTAGACAGTCACACAAAGACCTTATTTTAAAGAAAACTAATCATCTTTTATTAAAAAAAATAACAAAACTAAACCATCATTGGAGCTTGCAATGTTGTCTATGATTCCCATTTAATAAAGATAGTTGTTTTTAAATATGCAAGTTGTAAGAAATACTTAGAAAATAAGGAAAATGTGTTGAAAACAGTCACAAGGGATCATATCAAGGTCCATCACAGCTAAGAATAATTTAAAATATCCAATTAGCCTAAGATTAATACTGCTGCACGTGCATCCACAGTAACATACTAACCCCTTTTGACCAATAAAATCTGTTTTGTATCAGAGCTTCATCATACCCTTTGTAATACAAAGGGTAATACAAAGGGTATGATGAGATAGGGTGAGAAGCTCAGTCATCCGGGAGGGACTCAAAGTAGAGCCGCTGCTCCTCCCGATCGAGAGGAGCCAGCTGAGGTGGCTCGGGCACCTGGTCAGGATGCGTCCTTGACGCCTCCCTGGTGAGGTATTCTGGGCATGTCCCACCGGGAGGAGACCCCGGGGTAGACCCAGGATGCGTTGGAGGGACTGTGTCCCGGCTCTCCTAGGAGCGCCTCAGGATCCTCCCGGAGGAGTGGGTGGACGTGGCCGGGGAGAGGGAAGTCTGGGTTTCCCTGCTCAGGCTGCTGCCCCAGTGACCCGACTCCGGATAAGCGGTAGAAGATGGATGGATGGATGGATGGATGGATAAATATAAACTTGAAAACATACTAATACATACTAATTACAGATACAACATGTTTGACTACAATAAAATAAAATGTACTCAAAAGAGTTCAAGAGCAGCATATGATTATAGCTTGTTATGCTTTTTCAGGCTTTTGGGGGGATTTAGGTGTAGCCATTAAAGACGTTAAATCAGGGCATCTACCTCACTAGCGGTCAAAATGAGTACACAAGTACCTAAACGTGTGTCCAAAGTGAAGTCTCGCAAGAATGAACAGATTATTGTCAGTCTGCACTTTTTTGTTGCAAAGTCTTGGATTATTACTTCAGAGACTGAAACTTTGAGAGCCTGTCCTGTCAAAGTTTCTTTGGACAAAACCCCCCCCCCCAAAAAAAAACCCAACAGGCTTAGTTAAACTAATATTGTTATTTTTTTAAAACCACATGCAAAGAATACACTTGTATGTCAAGCACAGACAAACCCTAGCGAAATAGAAGTCAGAGATAGGAGCTGAACTTTGGCAACATGCACTATAAATCAGAAAAGGGATTTTTTGAAAAACTAAATGTTACCAAGACAATCTAAGACATAAAATACATTGGGGTAGATTAAAAAGTAGGAATTAGTACATTCTAACTTTATTAATCCATTCTCTGAGAATTGTATTTTCAACACTTAATCAGTTCGATGGTGCACGATCTTAAAGTTGAGTTATTCCATGTGCTAGAGGCAGGAAATTTCCAGGTCCATTTCCATAATTCCTTTGCTAGGTATTTATGAAGCTCTGCAAAATGGCGACTTAATTAAGTCTCAAAGCACGTTCATCAGTGAACTGATGTATCTATTTTCATAATTAGATCAGGCTTCCTTAGATGGAAGGAGGAAGGTAATTCTGAAAGCAGCAGAGCAAATAGGAAAGGCACTTTAACAACTAAATCACCTGTGCTTGGGATTTACCTTCAGAAAGAAAGAAGGAAAGAAAGAAAGAAAGAAAGAAAGAAAGAAAGAGAAAAAGAAAGGAAAAAAAGAAAGAAAAAAAGAGAAAAAGAAAGGAAAAAAAGAAAGAAAAAAAGATAGATAGAAAAAGATGGAAAGAGAAAAGCTTACCCGCTGTGTTTTGTTGTTCATCATTGCCAGCTAATATCACGTGATTTTTCTATATAAAAAAGAAATGTAGTTTGTTTTAGTTTACCAGGTACGTTTTGCAGGTGTATTTGCAAGGCTCTACATAGTTCTCGGAAAATTTTGCACATAAACAGTGTAACATAGGGGAGAGGAAATAAATGACCAGAGTTTTACCCCAATCCATCCTTTTAACATCCTCTCAAGTGTTTGTGCTCCAGCTCAAGCAGTGTCAAAATGAAATGTCCGCTTTAATGGATGTCCGAGAGCTACAGACACACTACAGTGTGTAGTTTGCACACTGAAGGTTATTGGTAGAGAATCTTGCAATACACACAAAAAAATTGGAATGCAAAAAACTGTGGCAATGCATATGGCTGTGCACCTTTAGCAAGAGTTAAACTGAGATCGCTGGTGGAAACTAAGAGTAACTGGTCGGTCATTAAAGTATGTTCGAAGAGTGAATCGGCCACAGGTGGAAGTAGTGCAGTGACCGGGGAGATAGTGCTGTCTTGTGCCCTGTCAGCATATGCAGGGTAATCAGACATGTTTGCTATATATGATAATGTACATGTGACAAAATACCTTACTCATGCTTTACCTGGAAAATTTTATACCTACAAAATATATTGTGATATGTTATCATTAAGCAGAGTTGACAAACAGTTATTCTAGTCTAGACTTACTGGCAGATCAAGAGCGACCACAGGAATGCAGAGCTAGAGATGACAAAGAACCCAATTCTACAGCCAGCTCCAACAGAATTGCCTGGGTAATTTAACCCTCCGAAAAGCCTACTATCATGTGTCTCTGAACGCATGCTCCCTCTGAATCCTTCCCTCCTTGACAAAATCCTCCAAAGGAGCCTAATTACATACACCTTTGTGCAGCTATTTATGTTTAAGTGTGATTGTCCATGCCTTGTCCGCCTCATCAAACCTCACCTGTTTGGAATTCAGTCTGTCAATCTTTTTTTTCAGGGAGAATGAAAGTGCCCCATAGATAACAAAGCGATTAATGTGCTTCGGACCACAGATTGGTGTGCAGTTTTAATGTTTAGCTTCAGGCAACAAAATATTTCAATGTATAAAAAAACTTTGCGTTTGATACCCCCTGTGTTAAATTACCTTAAATTGTGTATTTAGGTGAGTTTTGGTGCTTTGTAGTTTGTTCATTCACTGAAAAAAGTTTTTATGGCTGCCACACTTTTGTCACATTCATTTGCATACATCCTGAATTGAGGGTCAAATATTCAGCCAATACATTTTTTTTTGTGCAGGACATTTATTGGTTTTTCACTTATAAAATTTGTGTACACAGAAAATGGGTGCCAAAACTTGCATACATTATTTTCCTAGCAAAGATTGTCATCAGAAAAGCACAAACTTGATGGGAAAATTTGAGGTCCCTAACTAACTTTGCTGTTTTTAATACAGGCTTTGGGCAAATACCGCTTGGTGGCATGGTGTGGGAACAGTCATCTCATCTTAAATGTCAACAAAACAAGAGAGATGATTGTAGATTTCAGGATAAACAGGGTCAAATCAACCCCTATTTCCATAATGGGAGAAGAAGTAGAGATGGTTGAGGAATACAAATACCTCGGTGTTTATCTGGACAACAAACTGGACTGGAGACGCAACAGTGAAGCGTTTACTAGAAGGGAAAGAGTTTACTTCCTGAGAAAGCTAAAATTCTTTAAGGTTTGCAGCAAGAGGTTGGAAATCTTCTATAAGTCCGTTGTTGAGTGTCGTCTCCTCTGCCATCATCTTTTGGGGCAGCAGCGTCAGAACAAGGGACCTAAAAGGGCTCAACAACCTGATAAAGAAGGCTGGGTCTTTTCTGGGGACAAATGTGGAATCTCTGGAGTTGATGATGGAACGAAGGCTTTTATATAAAATCAAGAAAATCTTAGACAGCCCTGAACATTCTCTTCATGAGACTGTTACTGGAAAACAGAGTCTCTTCAGTCAGAGGCTTCTTCAGCGTAGTAGCAAAACAGAACGCTACAGAAGATCTTTCCTGCCCACGGCCATCACCATCTACAACAACTTCTCAGTTAAATGAGATTCTCCAAAAACTTTTATTTTCCCCTTGGGATAAATAAAGTATTTTTGATTGATTGATTTTTGATTTGATCACATTAGAAGTGACAGTTGTATCAGAATAACACTAGTGAGAATCAGTAAAAGGCAGTTTGCAGAGAAATCTGTTTTTTCTATAATTGTCACCATCGACTTCTACCATATTGCTATCAGGGGTTTATATGCCAATTAAGTTACATACGCAAATAGTAAGCAGGTGCACCATATTCATGAGCACGCCATGTGACTTTATCAGTACATTTTGTCAATCTACTGATTCACTATTCCACTATAACTTGCAGGTTCCAGTGGCCACTTTCTCAGGTGCAGGCTCGTGATCTTACTACACCTCACTCACATTGATTTCGGGCTTCCGTGAAATTGTGTCTTTGCCTTTCTTCCCTTCCTCTTTGTTAATCACGCACTAACATCGATCAGCTGGCTTATTTAAATAAACTGTGGCATTCATTAGGCGCTTTGCATTGACTATTTATGGTTGAACGTGGACACATCGATGGCCAAAGAGGAGGTGAGGACCTTGAGCCCAAAGCTTGGCTGTGATCTATAAAGGAATATTGCTTGCTGGTGTGTGTATGCAGGGTTTCATAAATGAAAAGTATAATCTTTTTAACAATCAACATTAAAAATCTTTCTCTCATCTCATGAAAGTATGTTGCATGTGGGTAAAAAAAAAATCAATTCCAGTTTAATTACATTTTTATTTGACAATGTGGCAAATGGCCTTGCAGTTTGTTCTAGTGTTACTCAGGTCTTGGATAGATGAAGCATGTGTTTTATTTAGTAGTTGATCTGTTTTAGATTACATGTATTGTAACATTAACATTACACAGAGGTTGAATCTGATTTCAATGGAACGAAGCACATTTCGTTTGGTTGACTGCACAAAGTCAGCACATCGGGAATATAGTTATTCAAATAAACATAAGTGTGCACATAAAATTATTCAATGAAAATAAAGTAGACAGTGTGTCTAACATCACCCTGTCATGCTGTTTAGCATTAGTTGTACCTCATTAGTTGTACTTTCATTCTAATTCAATAAGATAAATTTAAAAACTGCACAGATGAAGTTACACAATGAGTGGAGACGAACACAGATGAAATAAACACTTTTTCAGAAAACTGTCATAACGTTTGAAAAATCTTCAAAGATATTAAAAACTGAAATTTGTAAAAACATTTGGATATGAAAAATTATCATGTTGAGCGGTTGGACAAGGTGTACTGTAGTTTTGCTTTTACTGATGTTGTATTGATGTGAATCATTTAAGAGTTGGCCTGGCTGGCCAATAAATGCACTTATTTAGTTGAAACACCGAAGCCTAAGTCTAGACAGCTTTTATTCAAAACCCAGCTGCCTAATTTCTTTAAACAGTGGCTCACTCACAACTGACCAGGCCAAAGCCATTATAAATGTTGCAGGAATCTTTCTTGCAAAACACACAACCATCTGCAAAACACATGCTTTACAAAAACAGTTGTATTTCATAAATGATTGCTGCCAGTCGTTGCTCGAGTTCATTTTTTTTTTAAATACTGTGTTTCTACTTGGTAACAAAGGCATTAAGTATCTTACTATGTTCACTGTTGAACAAAGACAATACCTTTTCTTATTTAATTTCCTTTTTATAGCTGCAGAAAAACAAACAAATCATTATTAAACCGGGACTTTAAAACCGAGGCCAAATTGTATTTTTTAGTGTGAGAAAACTGACACATCTGAAGTAAAAAAATTAATGATTAGAAGCAAGCAGAGCTCACAAAGTCCCAGCAGTCCAAGTTATTTCTTTTTATTTTCTACATTTTCATGCTCTCCCTCTTCATTGTTCAGGTTGTGTTACTGTAGACATGTGTTGAGATTATGCCAGTTTTCCAAGATGACTACACCGCACTGCGTCCTTGCTCAAATCCTGACTAGGGGATGAAAATTCATTTTGGTGGCTTATCAGTGTAGTGAAATCCCTGTAGACTCCCACAACTGCACGTCATTATGCTTGCACAGCTTGTGTGTCATCATGATACACTAAGAGACAGACTGACAAGTTGGCACAAGTGTAGGACAGGATGATGGGAAGCTGCTTAAGCTGAGATTTGCAGGTGGGCAGGATTTTAAAATAAATTCAGGAACACAAAAGTTCACACTAGTTTCCAAACCTTACATCAAGTTGCCTTTTAGATTAGAAAATGTATTTGTAAGCCACTCTGTCATGCACCAAACATGCTCAACTGAAGATTTATTCTTTCCACTAGCGTATGTGGAAAAAACACAAAGTATTTCATTCCTTGTAGATTTTATTTGCTTACTTACAAAGAAATCATCTTAAATGACGTGTAGAGACAGAATACAAACTAAAATCCGGGAAGAGTATGACAGACAGAGTTTGAGCTGCTCCTGATTTAGCATCATGGTAAAAAAGGTAGTTTAGTTATACACCAGTTTGGCTCATGTTTCAGGAGAGGTTATTGCCCACTCTTTTTTCAGAAACCCTCTAAATCCTCTAAAGTCTTTTATGGGTTTTGTCATATGGGGAATAATGTAAAAATATTGATTCGTTTTAAAAATTTCCCATTAAGGTAGTGGAGATAAACCATAAACCATCATATCAAAGCAGCCTCAAATCATGACAATTTTATACCAATGCTTTACTCTAAGGGAAATGAGGACAAATTCAGCCTTCCAATTCTTCAAAACATCCTAAGTACACCTAAATCCATATAATTCAACTTTATTTTGACCTGATTACAGCAAGTTCTCCCAAAAATCTAAATGACCTCTGGCAAACTTAAAGTGACCGATAAATGGGCCTTCTTTAACGTTAAGCAGCAAGATTTGAGCAGCATAATAAACAGTTTTCATGGTGACTGCCTTTAGATTGCTAATTACATCGTCATCACAACAAGAGTCTGTGGAATACAAACATCACAAGGTAGCTGTTTGGAGTGCAATATTTGTCGTCGAATGTGCTTTGCATTTTTCATGCTATGTTAAGGTCAGTAATGCTAGTTTGAAATACTTTCACAGCAGCAGATGCAAACACCAGATGCTAAAGGTCACAGAGTGATGGAAGCACATATCAGAAAGAGAGGAAAGAAGAAAATTTCCCCATGTGGAAACTGATTTTATCTTCGCAATATTTACCAATATTGTCCCTGGCACAAGATTTTCTAATATTGTGTGGCTCTAACGACAGAAATAACTCCTGAATTTCAAAAAATGGGCCTGTAGAAGGGGCTGGGCTCTATGGTTTAAAACCCTTTTTAAAAACTGTAAACTTGCAGTAAAGTGTTCTAGGAGTAGATCCCAATTTACATTTCAAAGATGGTAGTTCTTGGCAGATTGAAATCACTCAATGCGTGAAAGAAAATGCTGATTTTCTAAAACATAAATAAAAAAAATAAAAAAAATAAATAAATAAATAAAGCTTTATAAACAGCAAGATTGATTGTTCAATAAAACAGATTTCTTGCCCAGTCCTACTTACAACATTTCCGAAAAAGAGGTAAAATCATTGCAGGTTAAAAGTCTGCAAGATCGTAGAAATGCCACATTACCTAATGTCCTGTTGAAAATGTTTATTTTATTTTTATCTCAATATATATTGCACGGTTAAAATAAAATGTAATGCCAGTTTTATTTCCAATATCACACGGCCCCAATCTTTAACACATTTCTCCTATGTAGTTGGGAGCAGTTCCCTCTTCGTGTACATGATCATTTTTGAAACATTAAAAACGTGTCGCTCAAGAAATGAAGATGACTGGAAGTTGTTTCAAATATGTCAGTCCAACATTATGACCAACCCTAGTCTGTTGTGGCATGACCTCAATGAGATCCTTTTTATATGCTAAGTGATATCTGGCACCAAGATGCTTGAAGTTGATGTTTTATATATTATAAATCATAAATTGGATCTGACCATGGATTGGATTAAGATCCGTGCAATTTAGAGGCCCTGTACACACCTTAATGTTGTGCTTCTCCAACCAATCTCGATTTAATCAGTTTTCTTTTAGCTTTCAGTATCATGCAATGATTTCTTGCACAAACATACTTATACCCAGAGCAGCACTCATAATTTATATTCTGCCTATGTGTTCTTTCATTTTCTGTTTGTAGAAATGGATTCTATACAAACACTGATACTTTGTCAGCCACCCTGACAGGTTTAAATCCCAAAAAGCAGATTTTGGATTAGAAGAAGAGCACACAATTGATGTCTTTCTGCCTTAATTTAGTAATCCAATAAATCAAAGTGTTTGCTCATCATTTATCAATGGATTAGGTACATTTTTGGGAAATTGAAATGGTTTACTGATTTCTAACCTCTGATACAATACAGAAGTCCTTTATAATCAAATTAAAGTTACAGCATTCATTTGAAAAGTTACCTTAAAAACCTCTTCAATTAATCTGTTTATTTTTAGAAGCTCTTCTTCAAGGCATTATCAAATGAGCCCAATAAAAAAAGCTCCTGCTCCAATTCCTTCATTATTGAATTGCGTGTTCAAGTGCTTCCACAACGATTTTGCATCTGTCAATCTACTGATTTCTGTAAGCCTGTGTGTTTGCGTGCATTGAGCAGATAATGAGAGCCCAGCATGCACTCTCTGATTTCAATTTGGAGCTGCCGGACGGGGCCACCATAGTGCAGTGGTTTATATTCATAAACATAATGCACATCGATTCCTTGGTTTGTTTCCACATACCAATCAGTGTGGATGTCTGCCTCTAATTCAGGCTAGGATTTGTTATCCGTTTCTTATGAATCTGATCCACTCTGTGCCTTTTAGGCAGCTGAGTCATAACAATCCATTGATTGGTGTCCTTGCTCTTGATGTAGATATTAGCCTAATTTTGTAAGTGTGCTGTTTTTTTTAGCCCACTTAAATGTCTCCTACACACAAGTTTCCCTTTAAGCATGACCAATATGCAACCACCACCACAATATTTTTTATAAGTTAATGTTGAGTGTAATTCAAAAACTGGTTTAGGCGATATTTACACCATTTTCTATCAGTGAAGACTTGTGGTGAACGATCAGCAAATTAAGTTTTGGACACAGTCACTTACATTCCACCCTAAAAATGCGTTCATTTATTTATTGTCTTACCATGGACCTAAATTTCCTCCCTCCTTGTGGATTTAAATTAAACCAGGACAGTATGTAGTATGTACGCATTTTAAGTCAGGAGAAAGCCAGATGTTGCAGTTTTCAAACAAACACTGGAGCTAAGTCTGCCAAACTACTAATTAGGTTGTAGGATGACTTCATTTCATCACATCCCCTCTCTGACAAGAACACACATTTTCCTAAGTCAAACCATCAGTGCTGTAAAAGAGGTGAAGCATCAGAGAAATGAAACTGTTGCACTCAGCTTTAACTTTTTGGGCCTAAATGCAAACCAGCACTGTACAATTTGTCATACCAAGATACTTTTTGCTGTCAGTATTGTTAAACCATGACAAAGAAAGGGCTGCTTGTGAAGTTGAACCTAATGTATGTACCAGTTTCCAAATATTTTACACACTCTCAAATGTGGTCTGCATTTGCACTCATTTGTAATGCCCTTAAGTGAAAATCCAGTTCAAAAGTTTGTTAAAGAATATAACAGCATCAGAATAATGAAGACCAAGAATCCCATCAGATCAAAGGTTGTTGGAGAGTTTCAAAAACGGTAAGGCTTCAAATCAATGTTACAGACAATGCTTAAATATTTCACTGTTAAATACAGAAAATACATGTTTGACAAAAACTCAAATATACCGAAACAGGCAGGTCCAGTTCAACTAATGGTTTTCATAAAGCCACTAATGGAAGAAAGCCTAGGAAGTCTTTGCCACAAGACTAAATTGGGTTCTATGTTTTTCAGCAGAAACAAGGAGGCTGGTTAGGGTTAACTGGAAAATTGATGACGGTAAATACAGGCAAGCCAGGGAGAAAACCTAAAACTTAGAAAGTCGGCAAGATGAGACTTTTCTTCCAAAAGGGAGGACAAACCTCCACACCCAGACAAAGCGACAAATTAATGGTTTGATTTAGAACATGAAAAAAGGCTTAAGAATTGTGTTGTAATTATAAATATAAATTAAGATAATCAAGATATTCACGCCTAATGACTTGCATTGTTTTTTTATATTTGTGCATTTGTCTGAGGGAAAGAAAAGGATTACAGCTGTGCTGGTTTTCCTTCATCAAGCGGGATGTGATAAAAGCAGCTCAGGATACAGATTGCATCTGGTAATTACCTCTGAAGTCATTACTTTTATGTCGAGGTGGGGAAAATATTTCTATCAGCCGAGATGAAAGGCTAGGATTCAAGGCTGTTGCCACAAGCTTTTTGTTATGTGCGTCCCTGCTGTCATTACTGTCCCTGTGACTTGTCATATAAAAACAGTTAATCTCAACGACAATCTCCCAGATAAATAACTATAGAAGGATTTCTCCTGCTGGCACAAATGTGGGGAGAAAAAAAAGAAATTAGGAAAATAGAAACCCTTCATGACTCATTCCTGAGCAGTTATGTTTTTTTTTTCTTGAAACATAAAATCAATGTACTGCTTAATTAAATTACATTGAATATGTCATTAAATACACTACCTGCCCTGTGGTCATAAAAAAAGGCGTATTCATCCAGACAGTGACTCATCTGACATTACAGTACAATTACAGAGCACTCTGTGAACTCGGTAAACAAAGCAAGAATATCATCTATAATTTACCTGACTTTGTCTTTTTTGTTGCTTAAATGGAAGGTACTGTCAGACATACTGTATTCAGTATCAGCCATGAAATTCCTACCCTATGTATAGTTTGTACAAAAGGAATAAAATGAAGAAACATTGTACTGTAAGAAATATAGAAAGATTTTAAAGGAAGATGTTTAGAAAGCAAACTCCTGTCCATTTTCTAATTCTACTCATTTCTCATTTTCACAACTCCATTACAATAGTTTACCACTTAGGGAAAGTTCTTGAACGCTGTAATGATGACTAACAAAAAACAGTTTGTCAAGGCATTTTAGAGCTTGTTGGTGCAGTTCCAGTTGCATATCATGTGTGTCTTAAACAGCTTTAAGCATGCAGAGCCTGAAGTGTTCGTGCATTTTTCTTTTCAAAATAGGTCACGCTTGGTCCGACAGTGATCAATATTCAAGAACAAGAAAGGGCCTGGGGAATAAATGGCATCAATGGGACAGTTTCAAAGTAAAAATCTCTGCTTAAATGTACTGAAAAACATCCTCATGATCCTCAAAACATTAAAAATATTCTGTGGTGGACTTCCATAACTGACGTGGACTGAAGTTTGTCAGTCAACACTGACCTACATGCAGAATCACTCAAGAGACAAGCAATATAAATTGGAACTGGATTTATTTACATATAAATAAAGCGAATGTATCAAGCATAGTGTCTAGGAATATGAAGATGATGTTTGAAGATATTGCGATCCTAGAAATGGATTGTGAAATGGAGATGTGGAGGTCAGCATGGAGTTTTGGAAAAGCTTTTAGGCTGTGAGAGACGTCGACAGAGAGCATTGCAGAAAAATATATAAGATTGAACAACTCTTTAGAGAATATGGAAGTAGGTAAATACTAAAGATTGAGGAGGTACCAAGCAGAACTGTTGAGGACTCGAGATTCCAGAGAGCATCTGTGGTAAATGTAATGACTCAAAGAAGCAAGGGGTTGTTACTGGAACTAAGACTGGATTCGACCTATGAATGACAGATGACAAAAGAACAAGAAAACACACGAAGAGATTAAAGTTCCACAAATCTAAAGTAAATAATGAGTAACTCAAACAGAAATATTGAGATTGCCTTTTAATACCATGGCTAATCTTAAACAGAAGTCAAGGAGGAGGTCCTTGTTCACATCGAATCAATGGATTCCAGGTTTGGTTTTAAGATGTTTGATTGTGTTTCCTGGCTAGTTTTTAGATTTAAACAGAAGTCTGGTCCTCTAACACTTTCACTCAGATGACAGCAATTGTAGTTAGGTGTGCGAGCTACTTCAAAAGCAGCCATGCCATCCAGTGGAGATTCAGATAAGAGTCTCAATCAACGGTAGTGACAGAGGGACTATTTCTATGAAGTCTTTTTTTTATCAACAAACTTTTCTTCGCACAAACTGCCCAGCTTTTATATAAAAATAACATTTTCCACGGTGCCACAGAAACAATTACTCCGACATCAGGGAAATCATATTCTCTGTCCTCAGTATTGAAAATAAGTTTGCTGAGCCTGTGTATCCTTCCGTTTGCCCTAGAAAGGTAGAGTGGAACAGGGTCACAGTCGAGTCATTTTTTGCTATTCGGACTTAACCATGTGAAATCTTCCCTAGAGGCCGGACGACTAATTAGATGTTGTGACATCGCTGCTGCAAGAGGTGTCAATGGAAAACCAGTGTATGGGACCTTAAAAATAACACACACTCTAGAAAGAAGGGGGGGAGGTGTCCATGCTTGCTCTAAGGCCAAATCAGTTCAAATTCATTAACCCCAAAGGTAAAATAAAGAAACTGTTTTTTTTTTGAGAGCTCATGCAATCGTCTACATTACAGCGAAGCCTCTGACTTAACAAGGACTGTTGTTGTACAGTAGTCTCATGGAGAGAATACAATGGCCAGGATTGTTCATAATGTTTTTGATTTTCTGAAGGATTCATCTTCAGTGGTTTCATTGTCATCGGTGGAACAGAACCAGCCTTCTTGTTCAGGTTACTTAGCCTTAGAAGGGTGGCAGCATTAGAGCAAGTACTTACCTCACGAGATGAGAACATGCCACAAAGTAATCCATCAGGACTTTGATGATGTCAGAATAGATGCTCTTAGGAAAACCCTGTCAGACTTAAATATTCCAGGTTTCAGAATAAATTGAGTCAAAAAATACTTTTTTTAAAGCCTTTAGTAGGTTGCATAAATGTTTGGTCAGTGCTCAATTGGTTTCCATAGTGACATCAATTGTGACAAAAAAAAAGCCAGAAGTTTTATTGTTTTCTAGCTATATTCCTTCAGACTTTCAGATTCATATTAATATTAAATACGTCTAAAGTGCTTTTAAAATTTTACCTTTTAGTTATGATCCTACATTTTAAAGAGTACTGTTATTCGCCTTCTGGTAAAAAGGCTGTTCATAAAATCTTATAGTTCTACACATTTATTCATATTCATTTCAAGTCGAATCTCCGGCTCCTTGGTACTACCACTGGAGAAATAATAATTAAAAACAAACATGAAACAAGATGAATGTACGCTTGTTCAAACTCCAAATCTTTGATGTTAGTCAAAAGGGTCCCAATATTTTCCTATTTGCTTACACGGGTGGACTAACAGAAGTCTCTCCGTACGATCGTCGCTATTTGTGATTGTCAGGGCATTAAGTATGATCATTTTGTCATGTAACGTTTAAATGACTCGAGCAGAGGTGGAATTGAATGAAAGAATATTTATTTTTGGGGAAGAATACTGAATATAAAAACATGAAACGAAACATAAACAGGAACTAGAGCAAACCGGAAACGGAACAGCGCGGGACGTAGAGCATAAGCGGAACGCGGGAATAACAAATGTAAATAAACACAACAATCTAACACAAACAAACCAGCTACTGATCATGGGAAGGGGAAATAAACTAACAGAAAAAATACCAACAACAACAATACGAGAGGGGAAGCAAAACATACCGGAGACTACAGAATTGAGACGCAGAAATGAAAGCAAACAGAGAGTGGAGGCGGGACAACTTAATGTAAACAAACAGACGAGCAAACGAGACGCGGGAAATACTAACATACAAACACAACCAAACAATAAGACAAACAAGACTAATGATCACGGAACAACCGGAGACTGCAGGACTGAACCAGGGGAGAAACCTAAATGAAGAACCAGGGGAGAGGACAAAAATGAAGAGCCAGGAACAGAGAACTCAGCAAGCAGGAAAGGAGGCTTACAGGAGACCTGCGGCAGGAAACTCTGGAGCGAGACGAGAAGGCGGCAAGAAAGCTATGTGAGAACCTCAGGGTGAACCACTGAAAGGACATCAGGGAAGGACATCGGGGAAGGACAACAGACGATCCGGCGGTGAGTAAAATAATGACAGCAGCTTAAATACAGGGGAACCGGGGTTGGATTGGTGGAGAAGATGATTGGATTATTGTTGACAGATGTGAATGAAGGATGAGTGGAGAAACAAGCACAGATGAGGGAACACACACACACACACACACACAGGAAGAAACAGAGAACAGGGGAGTGGAGGAACAAGCCAGAGAACACAACCATATAGAAAACACAAATGAATAGCAAAGACAATAATAACAAAACAAATACTACTGAACTAAACAAAGCAAAAACCAAATATAAGTGAAAACAACAACAAACTGAACCAAAACAAAACATGGATCCTGACACATTTAGGACTGATGGTACAATTCAAGACAAACTTATAGAACCGCAAATGTTCCTGACTGAGGTAAAGGATAAAACATGGAGTCGTGACAGGAGAGCTGTTGTTGAAAGGAAAGCAAGATTTGAAATGTGTTAAATTCATGGGCTCATTTCAACTTTCATCCACCTGTATGTGTTGTGTCTTTACTTAATAGGTGGAGGAAACATAAACAGATGTAAACATATACAGGAATCCATTCTGCACAAAAATACATGAGTATAAGCAGGAAGGTATGCCAAGGAAACACCTACAAACAATTCTGTAACATGATATATTTCACAAAGACTTTTTACTGACACCCATTCTTGATGACCCAACAATCACACAGCTCTATGACGCTTGGAGCCAGCTGACAATAAAAGGTACACAAGTGTGCGTTGGCTGTCCCTACCAACATTTTCCTCTGGTTCTCCCCTTTGTGTTGAGAGAAGCAAACAATAGAGCAAGCGTTTCACTTCTCAGTTCTTTGTCAAGGGAATAGGGGCTGTTGTATTGCATTCTATTGTTTCCTGAATGATCCTGTGCTCCACGCCAATGCTGGCTCAGAAACAACCTGCATCTAGATGAGGTGTTGCGTCTTGCCAAAACCACCCGGTCACTAAGAAGGCCTTGGAAATTAGAAACAACAGCGTTCTGCATAATTTTTTTATACAGGAGTTTTTATGTTCAGGATTTATTTTTAGGTTACAACCACAAACCTTAGGGAATTTTAGTTAGGGTTTGTAATTGAGCAGTAATTGAGAAGTAGAAGTGTCAAATGATTTCCAGTGTGTTTAAAAAAAAATAAAAACCCTTAAATAAAGGAGAGATTTTCCCCCTGGTTGCTTTTGATATCCCTGATTAATGACCCCAAAATCAAGCTTACAGCCTATTTGGAAACTAACTCTGTACATGAGCCTAAACACACCATTCCCTTTGTGAAAGATGGTGTCAGTATCATGCTGTGGGGATGCTTCACATCAGCAGAGGCAGGGAATTTGTTCAGAGTGGCATAACAAGTAAATTCAGGTTAAAGTAAGAAGAAAACCATATAAAGGTGAAAAAGCGGCAAAGGCTTGGGGTTTCAACCAGCATGTTAATGAGACTAAAGATGACACAGATTTAGATAAAAAAAGTATATGCATATGTATATATGATCCATCAAAAGCCTGCCACCAAATTCAATAGTATTTTTGAGTATTTTTGTTTTTTTAGAAATGCTAACCCCAATAGGACTTTCAGCTGTTACAGGAATTTTAGGTTTTTGCCAAATAAAAGGAATGCCAAAATCTTTCAAAAATAAAGAAATTAAAATAAACATGTTTCTGTTCATCCATTCTACAAGTATACCATATTTTTGGTTAGTAAAATCAGATAGATTCAAATCTGTTTCAGTTTGTATCTGTAACTTGACAAAATGCGGAAAAGTTCAAGGTGGATGAGGCCTTTTGCAACTCCAGTATAGTAGCTCAGACACTGAGCCACAAGCTTGTTTTATGACAGGTTTTGAATAGTGGTATGCCATTGTAAATGAGCTATTTGCAAACAGCTAACCTAAACATCAAATGGGTGTTATTTACCATTTCAACACCTTGAGACTCCCAATAATTCCCTAAGAAAATTCCTATGTTTCTGCAGTTGACAGACCGACATGTGGCTTTATAAACAGCTGCTGCAAAGCCTTCACGTAAAAGCTTTAATAATCAACATATGTCCTGATGTGTGTGATGAAACATTGCTGTATCAGTAACGCAGCCAGCTTGCTGACAGATGACTCGTCCTAGGGTGAAATAATAAACATGGGACATAGGAGGGAACATTAGACCCAGCTTGACTCCCAGTCCTGATGGGTGATCCATCATAGCGATGCTGACTGGTTCACTTTACAAGACCCCTGTGGATGACATACAATACATTGAAGAGGGTCTAAGACTGTGTTAGCGGCGATCGGCTTATACCGAGGTTTGCTTCCTAGTGTCTTTACTAGCTCATTCGAGACTAGAAAGAATAAACATATCACTGGGTTTGGCACTGAGTTTGTCCTACTCCTTAATGAAGTGCAACCTTCCAAGCCGGAGCATAATTCATCATCCTCCTGGCCACTGCGCCGGTCTGTGTGATCGAGTTTGAGCCCCCCACCCCACCCATTTTTCTGTACGTAACTGCATCTCTGAAACTAATGTTTTTGCAGGCACGCAAACAGAGCCTGTGTGACTTTAACGTGCTTTTGCTTAGATTGGCCCCGGTCTCAAACATCAAATTTCCTGTCTATTAGATAGTGATCAGAAATCGGAGCCCTATCTGATTTTCATATGACATTACAGGATGTGTGGTAAGCAGAGTAGGATTTCAGAGGAGATCTGAGCTCAATTATGCCACGATTTCAGTCATTCATGAAAGGAATTAGCTTTCCTCAGCTGTGCAATAATATTTACTTAAAAAAATATTTAGCTTGTGTTTAGTCTATGCTAAGATGTATATCTAAATGTAATCTTCTTTCTCAATCACATTTGAGGAATTATTATGTTATGAGTTACGAATGTCTGTAGGGAAAGTCATACTGTATATGGACATCTGTGGACCTGTGGTCACAGTTGAGCCTTAAAAAACCGTTTGATGTTTAAAGCCTTCAAGTTATCCAAGGTTCTTTTTTGGAGCTTGCTGAATGTAACTGCATTATTGCTCGTGTGAAGACTAAAACCCAAAGACATTCTGACTTCAAGATAAGAAACTGAACATATCCAGACACGGCATGTCCAAAATATGACATGGAAGGTCCAACACGGTTGCTTTATCTCTCGTGTTTGCACACGGATAACAGAGCTGTGGCAAAAACGTCTGCGTCTGTTTTTATTAAAATGACAAATCTGTGTCTAATTTTCACCAGGTTCTTAACAAAAAATTATTTAATTGAAAAAGCAAAGCTCTAAGAGTTCAGGCAGTAAAAACAAGCTGCACCTTTTTTAGAAACAGACAACCTGACAACCCCTTTTAATAGTAGAATGTCAAATTTAGGAGTATATTTAATAATAATAATTAATTATGTAAATTTGATAAAAATGTAGACCCAAAGTAAAGACATAAAAAAAATTTTATACAAGCAACTGTTGAACTAGGGAATGGTTCAACTTCAATTTCTAAACAATTTAGTCAGTCATTCTACATTGAGAAAAATTTGTTTCAGGAAGAAAAGTATTTTTAGAAAATTTGCCAAAAAGTGATAGTTTTTACTGTTTTTTTTGGAGTTCATACTGTTCCATGCTGAAAGACACTGGAAAAAACACCTGATTCTCCAGACCTAAGAATAACTGCTTCTTAATAGATAAAACATCAGAAACAAAGGTACTTAGCAAACCTCATGCAAGGCAGTGAACATAGATGGGTCACTGGAGGGCCTTCATGTGTTTGGATATGCTCTGTAGTGGTTTAAAATCCAACATGAAGCAACCTGTCTGATACCTACACCTTGGTCAAAATGGGAGTAAGAAATTAGCCTTTTAGAAGCAAAGAATGGAGCATAAACCATCCACAATGATGTGCGAAAGAGAAAAGGGTTTTATGAAAACAAATACTTCAAGTTATTGGAGCTCAATGTGGTTCTACCAGCTACATATTGATTTGGTATGTAAAAAGTGTCTGTGGAATCTCTTGTCTTGTTTTGTACAGTTGACGTTAGATTTAAAACCATTTGTATATTTGAATAAATCTAAATATGTAACAATGATTATCTGGGACAGTTCTCACAACCTACAATATAAATGTGAGTTGAGTGCGATCAGTACTTAAAGATATATAACATGTGTTTTAAAGTCCTGCCAGTAAAAAGCATCATAGAGACAAACAGTCACCAATTCTTGCACAAAGACATTAGTGATTATTATTTTCTTCTTCATGCTGCTTAAATTCAATCACATTGACTCATCTTAAGCTTGGGGAGAGTAACCTGCATGAAACGGCTGTCTATGAATCAGCATTTTTAAGGAAGTATTACTGTAACTCAGTCTTTTTTTTAAAGTTTTATTTGTTCTGATTTTCATGAGTTTGTCCGAAGGGACCTAGTTATTTGTTTTTGCTTAAGGGTTTGGCATTCATATTTGTGTTATTCAGCTGGTTTTGTTTCTCTTCCCCAAACACCAGCTTTCAGCTGATTAAATCCCACACCTCCCTTTGGTTAATCCATGCCTCCATCGGTGCACATATGCCTCGGGTTTGTTCTTGTTCTTTTGTTACACCAAGCTTTCGCATTATTTTGCTTCCATCTTTAGAATTTTGTTTCTGTCTTTTTTTGTTATTTGGTTTGTTTAATTTAATAAAACAGTATTTACTTGCATCCTCTTGTTTGTCTTGATCCTAGATAAAAAACTTTTTATAATGAAAACAGAATGTGCTTTTGTGTTTGCATAATGCATGCACATTGCTCTCTTATAGATCACTCTTAAAATGATAATAGGAATAACATTGAACCCAATTGATCTTCCATCTTTGCTTTCTGATCTATCTTTCTGTTATTTATAGCACTTTTGATTAAACATGACCTCCAATGACCCTGTTGCAAGTTTTTTTTTCCTACGTTACAACAATTTTGCAATCTACCTGTAAAACTACAGTAGTTGCGGTTCTGACTAAGATGTATGTCGTGCTTTGTTGATTTAAATGAGCGAAATCTCTTACACTCTGCTTCAAGCCATTTCTAAGAAAGAAAAGAAAGCAGCCAATTTTTCCTCAAGTCGTTCAAACCCTGTAGGGAATAGCAATATGTTCTGATGGTTAGTTTTATTACTGTAACCATAGGGTGTAAGCTATATTTGGGGGGCTTTACACAGTTTGAATATAAGTATACTGTTTAATGTTAACCTGAAAACTAAAATCAAACTTGAGTTTCCTGACCCTTCACTCTATGAATTAGCTGGTTTAGTTTAAGGCTGTAACTGGTAGAGCGACTTGGCTCTCTGGTTGCCAGTATTTTAGAAGAGGATTTTACATATAATCAAAAAAATCATAGACAGTCTCTATGACACTGTTATTGGAAAACAGAATCTCTTCAGTCAGAGGCTTCTTAGCTTAGTTGTACAACAGACCGCTTCAGAAGATCTTTTCTGCTCACAGCCATCATCATCTACAACAACCCTTCAGTTAAATGAGAAACTCCATTTAATTTCCCTTTGGGATAAATAAAATAATTTTAAATGATTTGATTTAGATAGGTTTATGAAAATCTTTTAGCTTGACTTGCAAACTACCCCAATCAATTTTGCCGGTTTCAGAGTTTCAAAATCTCTGCTTTTGTGCAAAATCAATATGTTATAGTTTTACTCTCATCTTATCTTAATGTTTTTGGATCATCAGTTCTAACCGTTTCTGTTAGCTTGTAAGCATCTGGGTTTCCACGGTGTCGCTATGCAAAACTGTGAAAATCTGGGGAGGCAAAACAGTTGAAGATAATTTCTCAAGTATGAGGAGCATTTCCCTGGTTTCATGCTTCACGTTTCTTTCCATCAGCTGCTTGTGTGCAATCTGCATTGTTCAGGCTCTGTACTGACTTAAATTAAAGGTGACAAATCCAGCAGGATAGTTTTCCCCGGGTACTTGGCTGCCCCACAGACCAAAGATAAAAAGCGATCATAACACCAGGTAACCCGAGGAGAAATAGGTCATATTAAGGATATGAAGCTCTTCGTAGCGATGTGTGTGTGTGTCCGTGTAAGTGTGGGGTTTTACACTCTCAGCGCTCTATACAGATAAGTCTGTCCTATCTCAACTCCATTTAGTGTCTCTATGCTTTGGTCTGGGTTACAGCGACGAGCACCCCAGGGGAAATAAGGATATGGTTCTCAGGTTCCCAGCAGGCCCAGCATATGGGAGCTGCTCTCTCATCCAGCAGAGATGAATTCATCCCAAACTCATCTTCTCACTCAGATTAATTTGGCAGACATGGTGAGGCAGGTGGAATGTGTTGAGCAGCATCTGTGTCTGTATGAGATTGATGTGGATGCTATGCTTTTGTGTATGTCAGTATAATGCTGAAGGCTTTGGAGATGGGAAACGGAATGAGGTTGTCAGACCACCGCTATTTATTGTCATCTCTGTCTTATTATTAGTCAAAAAGTTAAGAAGGGGAAAATAATAATTTTATTTGACATCAGAGTTTATATATTACAGCAGCAGTGATGTTAGACAGACTAAAGTGAACATGGAGGAATTTACCATCATTAAGATAAATATAGGAAAGTGAGTATGACATTTTCAAGTAATTTGAATTTATATATCTTTTTAAAGCGTGCATGTTAGCCAAACTCAATTTTAAAAGGGCAAAGACATCATTCAGAACAATCTTTATGAAACCTTTATTTTAACATTAATTTAAACCACTTTTCTTGTTTTATTCGATTATTACTTACCATATACTCATGATCTCCACTTATGATTAATATTAAGAGTAAATATTTCCTTTAAACAAACAGCGCAAAACAATATTGTTCCAAAAACCTAAACCCACTATGTGGGTGCACCTAAAAATGTTTCTTATTTGGTTTCAAACATCCTGGGTTTTATAGGGTGTTAATGTAGTATCAGGTATTTTGCATTATTGTCCTGTTGTTTTTGTGTTGTTGTTGTTCTTACAGGTTCCGAGGTTAAAAGGGATTTGTCAAACTGAAAAATCTTAGTGTCAGCAAACACTTTTGGAAGTGGAACCAAATGCAGAGTAGTGGAGATGATGTTTACTGGCTGGCAGGAAAATTTGGTGAACGACAAGCTAAACATAAGTAACAACCTTTAAAAAACGATTTAATTTCAACCTCGTCATAAGAAACCTTACCAAATGAAATATATGCTGCATATTTTCAGGGTGATAATTGGACTAAAAGTAGTAACTAACAATTTACAGTAATTGTGATTTGTGAATAAGGTTGAGTGAAAGTCATCTGTGACATATGGAAAACCACACAAGCTGAAGATAAGTAAAGCCTACTCATCCATATTTCCTTGTAGTAAACACAGCTTGTGTATTGGGCGGGTGTAAGTGCCTCTATGAGTCTTAACTTGCACTGATCGCACTAGTCCATCAGCTCCGATGTTGACATCAGTCCAAACCAAGTGGCCACTGACTACGAGGCGTGGTTTCATCCAGGATCAGTACAAGATCTCCTACCTGATAGTTTCTGGAATGCTGGTTCCACTTCTGCCATTGCTGTAGGCTGGGTAGGTACTCCTTCACCCACCCAACCAGGAAAATGTCTGCTAAATACTGGACTTGACGCCAGCGTGGACGATACATATCCTGTTTTACAAAGTGACCAGGAGGCAGTGGGCATTCTGGTCTCAGCAGGAGCAAATCATTGAGAGTCAAAGGTTGACCATCCTTCGGGTCCTCTGACAACTTTGTTAGTGGTCTCCCATTGACAATGTTTTCAATTATGCAAAAAAGTGTCATTAATACTTCATCATCCATAGTCTGTTGTCCTGCAACACTCATGAGGATTGATCCCAAATCCTTTGCTGGTTCCGTCTTTCAAGAGCCCTCTGCAATTCGTGACAGGCAACAACAAAGTTTGTCCCGTTGTCCGAGCTTATCAGTTTAATTGTCCCACGATAAGCCATAAATCGTTGCAGAGCATTTATGAATGATTCTGTGTCCATGTTGTGTTCCACCTCCAAGTGAATAGCCCCGGTTATTCGGCAAGTAAATAGACAGCCTTATCTCTTCACCTTACTTCGACCTTTTTTTATGGTAATAGGCCCAAAATAATCAATCCCGACATGAGCAAAAGGGTGCTTACAGGGAGTCACACGATCAGTGGGTAAGTCAGCCATGTAATGAGTACTGATTGGAGCTCTTTGTCTTTTGCAAGGTACACACTGTGTTTCTGATGTAATGCAGGACAATAGTGCTGTCTGTCCAGAAGACAGAATCCAGGAGGGGTAGTTTGAAGCTTTGACGGATCTTCTGATCGAGCTGGACCGCTACTACTGCAACTGCCTGTTCTAGTCTTGGAATGTTGCTTGGTTTTACAGGAGCCAGCCTATTCCCACAGAGGACAATGTTACAGTAGATGTTATTGTTGCTTACAACCCTTAAGTAGCTAACAGCACCATAACCTAATTCAGAAGCATCACTGAAGTGATGCAGTTGCATGGTGACTGAAGCAGCAGTGAACCCTTTGGGTCTGAGATATTGAGGCACTTGTAGTCTACAGAGTTTTGGCAGGTCGTCTAACCACCGGCCCCATTGCTCAGCAATGTCACTTGGGATGGTTTCATCCCAACCTATTTTCAAGCGACATAGTGCCTTTCCCCGTAAAATGAACGGGCCAACTAACCCAAGGGGGTCGTAACCTGAACTTATTGTGCTTAACATATCGCTTTTTGTGTTGGGTTTGTCCTTGACTTTGATGATGAAGGTGATGCAGTCATTGGTTATGTCCCAGAACACCCCCAGAGCTCTTTCCAAAGATGGATCTCCATCCAGGTCCAACAACGGTACTCGATTTGAATGTTACCCCTCTGGGATAGACTATTGGACCTCAGCAAAATTGCTTGTTCACTTAGTCAAGCGAAACTCACCTTGAATGAGTAGGTCAATCCACTGCACTGCGAGACGGATGGCTTGTTGGGGTGAGTCTGAGGATTTTAGGCAATCATCAACGTAGAAGTTTCGTTCAACAGTGGAGATGGTATCTGCATCATACAGATGTGCATGATCTGATGCACACCTCCACAATGCAAAACTTGCTGCACTTAGAGACCACACTCCGCCAAGGAGGTGAGATGTCATCCAGTAAGTAATTACCTCATTGTTTGGATTGTGTTCCTTCCACCACAGGAACCGTAGCACATCTCTGTGTTCCAGAGTTAAACATATCTAATTGAACATGCCGTCAATGTCCGCCATTATAGCAATAGGACCTTGTCGAAAGTGGATCAGCACATTTATCAATTAGTTTGTTAGATCTGGTCCCTGGTGGATGATGTCATTGAGAGATATTCTATCGAACTTTGCTGCACAGTCAAAGACGACTCACACCTTTCCAGGGTTGAGAAGATGAGTCACTGGGTGATGTGCGAGATACCAAACTTTGCCATCATTTTGGTCAAGTGCCAAGGCTGGGACCTCTTCTGCATAGCCTTAATCGATGGTTAACTTCATTGGGTTCACATACTTGTCTTTCAGGTCTGGGTCCTTTGTTAATCTGTGTTCCAGTAGTTGTAGCCTCTGTGTTGCTAAGTTAATATTGTTTAGCAGCGTCACTGCTTCGTTCTGAAAAGCTATGTTTAAGGTATTGTGTGAGCCTTCTTTGGTAAGTGAGTTTTCTTTTTCCAGTGCCTAGGTTAATGATGAATAATGATGAGGTAATGAATCTTACTGTGGCAAAACAATGCCATGTGATGATGTCAAAGATAAGAAACAGGGGAAGCGACATATGCTGTAAAGTAGTCAGCATATTTGGAGTTGATTGTGTATTGTAGTTTTCCTCCCATTCTCCTCAAAGTTGCTTAGTGCCGGTTAAAGTGAAGGAGCAACAGAAAGTAACAACTTAAAATTTTTTAAATACTATAAATAAATGTCATTGTTAAATGATGATTAGTAACCATGCAGGTCTCGGGAGACAGGGTCAAGTCCACTGGTGTGTCAAAAGCCTTAAGACTTCAGCAACCCATCAGGAGTGAATATGGATCAGTGTCTGCATAATTTAGCTCAGGATTGTGTGAAGCTCTCGTTGTGACCTAACAAGAGCTTCACACAATGTTGTGTAGGTTTTGCTATCGAGGTTATGTGTGATGCTACAAAGTCATGAAATGTACTGACACGCTTGACAGTCCTGTGGCCGCTTGTCACTGCTGGAGATAGGTAAGAGACAGGGCTATGATGTGATGTTGCTTTCTAACACGCATGTATCCAAGTATGGTAGAAAAGCATTGCCATTGGTTGATAAATAAATACAATTCTGTTAGTTGGTTCTTCTTTTTTTACTGCTAGGCTTAAAATGCTTGATTTTTTTCACCATGAGTTTTCTAGGGCACCATTTACACAACAAACGTAAAAACTAAAAAGTAAAAATATATATTTATTTAGAATATTGATTCTATTAGGAAATAAATATTTAGTTTTGAGACGCAGTTTTTATTTGTCAAAAAAAATGTAACCAAACAAAATGATGATGAGGGAAATTTCTCTTCTGTAGTAGTTTTCTTCTGAAGAGTTCGACTTAGAAAGTAGTCAGAAGTGCAACAGCCCTCAAGCCACTTGCTTAGCAGAAAAATAAAACCATATGGTAGTAAAACAGTCTGCCTTGATCATCCAATCCAACAAACATAATAATTTGGTGCAATGGCAGACTTCAGACAGAAGTTAAATGCTTCGTTGCTTTTCTGGTTTCGGGAAGAGTGACAGCATACATTGCTGATTTTGTGGTTTGGGGTTTGCCATGAAGTAATCAGACACCATCTTATTTTTTAAAAGAAGACACGTGATTTCAAGATGCTCAGCAAAACCTTTTTTTTATAAGTATTTTTGAAACGCAACATCAACAAAGATAATCTTTGAAATTCAATTATCAGAATATCAGACATTCCCTCTGAGTTTAGTATGTTTTTCTTCTTCTTTTGAAACATACCAATAATTAAATTCATGCAGCTAAGTCACCTTGCTCTTATAAAATACAACTTTAGCTCTCTAAATCTCTTTGTTAGGTTACAAATAACTTGGATGGCTGGAGTAGCTATTACAGAATCCAAGGCTTTTCAAAAGGAAATGAATCAGGAAGCATAAAATCTTAAAGAGGAAAATACATATTTTGCATGGCATCCAGCTGGTGGTTTATGGTAAAGGCCTACTGTGGTTGCTTTCAAAAGGTTTGGCAATATGATGGGAATCAGAGTATGTTTTTAAAATAAACAACTAAGAGGAAGAAGTTAAGAGACATTTATCTCAGACTCCCTGAGTGCTCTCCTTTGGTTTCTTTGTACACTGTTGGTTTCAAGTGAGACACTTAATAAGCAAGCTGGGAACGCTGCCTGAGGGGAATATTAGTTAAAATTGAGCAATAAAGCTGATAGATGGTTCCAGTGTTTCCTATGCCAGCTTGAGCAATTGTCGCAAGAACACAGCTAATCTTTTGCTAAATGTTATGTTAATATTAGTACATATGCACATACATAGCCCAAAAACAATCATTAGTCACGATGTTGGTAAGTTTGTTAAAGAAAAAACTGATTTACGTACATGTTGGTCTGAAGGTATTTTAAGAATAAAGTTGAGGAGATGTTTTAAGCAGAGACGGGATATATTCAAAGCTTTGAATAGCTCGCAGAGCACTGTTCAATGTAACACCATAAAATGGTAACCTTTTAACCTGAATGCGAAATGTTGTGTATTGTGACAAAATAGGCTACCTGTGATCACATACAGTTTAAACATGGTGGTGTTAGGATCATGTTGTGGGGAGGCTTCTATTCAACAGAGAGTTTTAAATTTATCAGATGATGGATGGAAAAACAAATTAAAGGGTAATGTTAGAAGAAAACCAGGTAAGTCTTTCAGACAGATAATGATGGTACACATACGACCTAAGCTCAAATGCAAAGTTTCTGATGGAACAACACTGAAGTAGAGTGGCCCAGTCAAGCCCAGTTTGAAATTAATTTATAATCTGTTCCAAGACCAGATAATAACTTTGGGTTCAGTTTGTATCCTTTTTCTCACATGTGACAACCGTTATAGTTTATTTATTTCATAAAATTCCAGTGAAGTGAAGAGATGTCTGGTGTTTTTCTGGCATTAGTAAGGTGTTTTATTATGATAACCCACTGCTGTGTTCAAAGCCAGTATCTTGATCTGAGAGTCAAACTAGCAACTTTATAAAGTGTTGATACTTTTGGAATGACACTTTGTTTGTTAGGATTAACTAATAATCATATGGTAATAAAGTCATGAATGCATCATTTAATTTAATTAGGCAAACTTTTAAAAGAAAGTTTTAAAAATTTAAATTGTACATTTTCTATGTGACAAAAGATTGATGTGCAAAACCTTTCGCCTCTGTAGAGTTTTAGTGACACACATCTGCTTTGCTTCTGTAAAACATGTGGAAAAAGGCATAATTTATGCATGGACGTTGATTTAAGTTGACTGTAACTCTAAAACCAACACTTAAATCTGCTTTCCCCCCATGAATCCAGGAAAATAGACAGAACGCATCCTCTGCATGGACAACATCCATGTCTAGACAAAATCCAGACTTACCAAATGTATGAGATTCATCGCCAAACATTCACTATTATAATAAATAAATAATTCACCATAGAAACGTAAAACTGTTGCTGTATCAAATAACAAAGGAGCAGATACATATATATATATATATATATATATATATATATATATATATATATATATATATATATATATATATATATATATATATATATATATATATATATATATATATATATATATATATATATA
>JAVLVB010000194.1:1200772-1223450 GCA_032876305.1 Orestias chungarensis
AGAAAATGTTCACTTTTTTAAATTTCTTTGTCCTTAAATCTGTCCCCATTTCCCCCTCTTCCTCCACATCACTGCTCAGAAGCATGACATTCATCATTCCATTATTCTTCAATAGTCTGACTGCCCTGCTGAGGCTCTGTTACTGTCTTTTACTCGCTCCCTCAAAGTTTGAATCCCCCGGTATTCTTTGTTATCCAAAGAACCGCTGCTGTTGCTTTACCAAAGCTGAGAAACAGAACACAGTGGAGGCTACTGTACAGAACACAACGAGGGAAGGCATTAGCAGAGAAAGGAAGGAGGAACGCTTCTAACGCTACACAAAAAGCATTAAAAGAGATCATGCTTATAAAAAAAAATAGGTAAATAATTGTAAATTCCACAAGTCAGTGCCTTAAAAGTTTAGCGGTTTACCAATAGTGTTTATTTAATATAAAGAATTATAAACAGTTTTCACCAAAATCCACAGAGAAACTAATTGTGTGCTACAACAGTGGAAAAAATAAGGGGTAGGTGAGGTCATCGTTGCAAGACACCCATAAAGCTGAGGACAGTCTACATGACCTCTACAGTCTTCATTAAATTCCAATAGAATTGAAGTTCATACAAACAAAGAGGGTGTCATAAAGGTAACAAACAGACTTGCAGAACACTACAGGATTTGTTAAACCAATTAAATTAAGCTAAACCTAACTAACTTGTATTGATACCAGTTTGGGTATCAATAACAAAAAACATTAGGTGGCAGTAAAGTGTGATAATCTTATAATAATGAAATTAATGCATTTAGATCACAATGTTGGGCTGGTTCACTTGAAATATGTGTGTCTGTGATGTTTTTTTTTGGTCTCTCACCTTTGCCCTTTGAAAAATAGTTTAAATAATTTAAAGACTTTATTTTCTTACCTACACAACAAGATGTTACTGTTCTCCACCAAGCAAACAACCGTCCCTGCAAGTCTCGGCGCAAAGCCCAAGGACCCTTCCCTTCATTGGCTGAACACCACAATTGGATGACGAACACCATACTGTAGTGAATTCCTCCACCACAGTATGGTGGAGGAATTCCTAATGAACCGCTGCTTTCAAAGACATGTAGAAAAAAAAAATGGCAGCAGAGTTTTATCTAAGAACACTGGGATTACATTAAATAACAGGTATGCTGTGTTTTGTCAGCAATATGTGTCCGTGAAATATATCTTGGCTTTAAGGTCCAGCAACAAAAACAAGATGCAAAATAATCTTCCAATGATCCTCCTCCATGGAGATTAGATATTTAGCAGACTTTTACACTTGGGCGGGTTAAAAATACAGTGGCTTGCAAAAGTTTTCATGCCCCTGAAACGTTTCCATATTTTATAACATTAAAACTACAAACACGAATGTATTCATATTGAATTTTATGAAAAAACCCAGCACAAAGTGGTATACAACTATGAAGCAGAAATAAAACTGTAAATTATAAATGAAGATTTTTTACAAATAAAAAAAAGTGTGATGAATTTAAGTATTCAGGCCCCTTTTTTCTCAGTAAAACCAATTGCCTTTAGAGGTTAATAATTAAAAAGAGTGCAATTGTGTGTCATCTGATGTCGGCATACATACAGCTGCTGTATGACGACCTCAGAGGTTGGTTGAAAGAATACACAGCAGACAGGTCAATGATAAAGTTTGGAAAAGTCTAAAGAAGGATTAGGCTGTTCCCAAGATAGAGGAATCTGTCCTCAGTACAATTCTCCACTGCAAAAAATGTGGCCTTTATAGAATTGTGGCAAGAAGTAAAACCATAAGAAATCCCATAGACAGTTTTCTAGAAGTCATGTTGTGGACACAGCAAACATGTGAAGGAAGGAAGGCATTGTTTAGTCGAGATCGATATAAAAATCTTTGGACAAAATACAAAACCCGGAATGCTGTGAAGAACTAACACGTCCCATCATTCTAAAGACACCATCACCAGTGTTAGATATGGTGGCAGCATCATGTTGTGGGTGTGCCTCTTTGCAGCAGTAACAGGAAAGCTGGTGGGAGTTTATGGGAAGATGGATGGAGCCAAATACAGAGCAATCTTGGAAGTCTGTTGGAGTTTTTAAAAGACTTGAGAATGTGGGGAAGGGTTCACCTTTCAAATATACAGCGAAAATAAACATAAAGCCAGGGCTACAATGGAATATTTAAAGAAAACATTTTTATATATTAGAATGGCCCAGTTAAGGTCCAGACCTAAACCAGATCTGTGGCTAGATTTGGAAACTTTTGTTCAGGTCTCTTTATCTAATCTGACAGAGTTAACCCTTTTTTCCAAACACAAATGGTTAAAAACTCCAGTCCCTAGATGGAGAGCACGTAGAGACATCACCTAAAAGACTTGCAGTTTTAATTGCAGCAAAAGGTGGTGTCCGCAGAGTATTGACCCAGGGAAGCTAAATGCTCTTGGACAACACATGTTTCAGTTTTGCTGTTTGTTAAAAGATCTTTTAAATCAAGTATAATTTCCTTTCCTCTTCACAATTGTAAACCGATTTGTGGTTTATTGATGTTTGTAGTGTGAGGTGACAAAATATGGAAAAGTTCAAGGTGTATGAACACTTTTGCAAGTCACTTTTGCTGCACTGACATTTCATTAGTATGTATTGATAGTTTTAAAAAAGTTCTTGGAAAATAAAGTCTTCAAGGTCAGTGGACGATATCTTAATAAAACTCAAACACAACTGCTGACAAGCATAGAAAATTATAACGACTGACTGAACTGCATAAACGAAAATGTGGAACTATGTTTAAAATTTAAAATGTTTGATTCATAATTTAGATTTTATACCTAAATAACACTATGTCTTTTTTCATTTTGTTCATTTATCTGTATTTTGATTGTAATTGGTTGACAGTTTTTATTATGCCCAATGTTCCTATGTTACCATTTTAGCAGCATGTGTTTGCACTGATGTTGGGAATCAGTTCGCTCTACCTGACTGCACCCAGATCTGACTCAAAATATGTTAATAGTTTGCTTGACTTTCCCTCAAACACTTGCAGACTCTTGCAGCTTTTGCTCCCCATCACACTAACAAAAAGATCTGCTGACGCATCCAAGCCTACAAACTAGTGCTAACCATGCACATTTGAAATTTTAGGATAAGGTAAAGCAAGGAAATCTTGTTCTGTGTTACAAGCTTTAGGAGTCTTTTTTTTTCAATGTAACACTTACTAACAATGCAAATTACATGTGAAACACAACAATTGTAGAACTGCTGTTGAACTTGAATATACAATGAAATAATTTGTCATATTTAAAATATTTAAATTTTGTTATCCCTGCACCTGCTTTCAATCTTCCACTGCAGATTTGTCCTTCCTGTTTATTGCTTGAGTAATATTTGACACGTTTTTGCATCTATAAGCAGGAGAATGCAAATTTGCTTGTTTTGTGAAATCTTGGCGCAACTTGTTGGACTTGGCAGTGTTGAACTGTTGATGAGTGATGATATGAATCCAAAAGGAAAACTACAGTTTTATCTGAACTACTATCTGAACCCCACACCCATTAAATGCTGCCCCACCGCAGCGGTTTTTGAAACACTTGTTTTTTTGTTGGTTTTTTGAGCAGTTCCCATTAATCTCCCCCCCATATGCTGCACGACTGTCACAAACAAAAAGCCACCTTGCAAACCAATTATGCGTCCGCGCAGGGAAGATAACACACAAGTGCGGCGACTCGATTAGACGGATGACAAAATGAAACAACAGAAAGGAAACAAATTACACTGTGTCAGCAACGGCATCAAAAAGACCCAAAGGGACAGACGATGGCGTCGACCTACACACCACGGTTTGCCTCCTAAACTCTCTTCTCCTTGATCCTACTCACAGCTGCTTCTCTCTGACTGATGAGCCAAGTGAATCATCCATTGGCGAATGCAAACAAACTCATCAACAAACACATTTGCTGAAGCTCGGTGTTATCATCTGGTTTATTTTTAATGATGCTGTGCTTTTTGAATAAAGAACGTTCTTCAGTGTAAACTCCTCCCAGAAATAATAATAGATGATCTTGTTTGAAAATTATGGTTTCGGACAATAACATTCTAAAATATTCTGTCAAGCGAATGGAGTTTATTATATAATCGTTAAATAAGAACATAGAAAGCTGAGAGGAGGGATAAAAAACCTGTCTTTTTTAAAATAACGTATCACAAACAGGATACATGAGTAAGCAGGGTTGGTACATTTCCCAAAAAATTTACATTGTGTGAATGTTTTGTTCATCAGCTGGGCCCAAGATGAAGTACTTACATACACAGCTAACAACTGACTCAAATGTTACTTGAAAGTGCAGCAGAGAGAAAGCAAGATGTAACTAAAACAAACTAAAATTTCAGTGGAAATTATTTTTTTCAGTAAACCAACACACCTGTCACTTTATTAAGTCCACCTTGTTAGTAAGAAAGTAGCTTAATTCTTTGCAAAACCAATTGAAAATTGGTTTTGGGTCAATATTGGAATAATATTATGTGGTTTAAGAGTTCTGCTATTGAACTACATTACGAAAGGTCTTTATTAATATGTGATCTGGTGACTGTGAAGGACCTTTAACTATGGTGAAGTAATTTTCATTTTCAATTTCTATTTAATTTGGGAGTGTTTTTAGATTTATAACATGGTGCCCACAATGACTTTCTCACAAATGGATAATAAAATGATAAAAAGATGGTTAACACAAATACTCAGAGAGGCAGTGGTGTTTAGAAGATTGTAACATGATGCTTGAAACCAGACGAGAACAGATCTCCCAGACGTATACATCACAACCACTGCCAACCTGATTCGTAATACAATAGAGGATGGATCCATGCTTTTATCTTCTCTACATCAAACTCTCACTAGGTCTGTGAAATTTTCCAACTGAAACTGAGACTTTTGCAACCAGGAAGCAATTTTCTGGCTCTTTCATTTTCCAGTTTTGAATTGTAGACCCAGTTTCCAGCTTTAAGGCACCTGGGCTGGTCCTCTGCTACTGCAGCCCTTCCACCTTCATGCTTAGGTCTTTTGTTCAGACATAGTTTTCTGCAAACCTTTGTATTAATGAATGGATATTTGGCAATTCAATACTAAAACTAATTTGGCAAAGGCTTATAATAATTTGTCAGGTTAATTTATCTTTAATTTTAAAGTAAATTGCTCATAGATCTGCAATTAATATTAAACTGTCCTTATTATTTGAAAGTGATTTTTGAATCTGATCCAAATCAAGATCACAGCGTATTCCTTAAATGCATTGGTGCAGTGTGTTGAAGTGGTTTTGTTCTTCAATGTTTTATTTTGATCTGGGCCAACAGACGGCAGAAGACAAACAACAAGCTTATTTCTGCTTATTAGAATATCTATAAGTTTTGAAGTGTAGAGCTTAATTTTCTAGTTTAAAAGGAATCAAACTAAAATGATGTGGTCACAATCTTGTTGAATGAATTTTAGTTGTAAGTAGAACACCAGTGGGAATACAAACTATCAGTAGTGCTAATAAATTGTTTTTTCCTCCACAATAGACGATCAAGTTTTTTAGAGACTTTGGATTTTTCCGTTTCAACTGACAACTTCTTGGTGTATTACTATATTTTCAACTAGTACATTGGATAATACAACTTTTAACAGCAGGTCAGTGGACTAAAGGCAAGGGCAACAGGGGCTGGTTCCGTGCTGGTGCTAAAGCCCGTTTGCGGCTGGTTACTAGTGCGAACCGTCAAAGAACATTTTGTTTTTCCACACACTAGTGCTGGCCGGAAAGCTACGTGATCACGTCGCTCCATGCGCTCACCCACCCCGACCCACATCTGAAGGAATTAAATTCTCGAAGTGGCTGTTGCAGGTTCGACTCCCGGACCCGACATTATTTGCCACATGTCTTCCCCCCTCTCCTTACCCCCTTCCTGTCTGCCTACTGTCATATATAGGACACTAGAGCCTGCAAAAAGCCCCCTGGAGGGGAAAATAAGAAGAATAAAAATATCCTTAATTGTCCAACAGTGGGGCAATTCAGTTGTCATGTCAGCAAAGTGACAGGTAATCAAAGTACTCATTTACACACACATATAAAAATAAACATAAGAATAAAACAAGATAAACAACTATTAAGCAGAATGGTAAATACAAATCACATGCTCACACACAAATCACTACCTCTGAATGCTTAATTAGGCATGTCAGTTGTTTTTAGAGACACTTGCAAACATCATAATAGCTAGACAGCTTCAAGGAATTGACATTTTCATGCCTGGCTGAACGGAGTGCATGAAAAGTCCCTGCATTTATTCCATCTCTCAAAGATTTTATTAGAAAGCTATGCATTATCTTGCCTTATTATCATCTTCACTTTTGTGAATGTCCCATTTTTATGGCCCCTTTTAGCTGCTGCTCTGACATTACATCAATTATTTTGTCATCTTCTCACACTCCACTGTCACTAAGACCAATCTTTTTCTTTTTTTTTGTTACATTTCTACTGTCTGTCTTTGCTGTGATGCAAATACGCATTAAAACTCAGAAATACACACACTTGACACGAACATTTATTTCCATTATGTATTAGTTCAAATATTGTAGCCCCAGACTGGTTTCTAATTATTTACGAGGTAATTAGCTAGTAATGAAATAATTTGAAAGAATCTTAACTCACACCTGCAGGAAACTTTAGGCAATTGGTAAATTAATGGGCCAGAATTTCAAATATCCCTGACCTACTTCTGATGTGACTCCATCTCACCTATTAGGAAACTACAAAGTAATTTCACACTTTGATTGAATAATGCCATACACTAATTTCATGTATTTTTTGCATTCTTTGTATTCATATTTCTTTTTGCCACAAATATTAGTTTTTTTTTTCTTGTTACAGTGTAACACTAAGAAGTGTATCATGAATTGGAAGAATAACAATACTCTTAAATTCATGTTTGCAAATGGACAATATAAGTGAAAGCAAATATAAAGACTCTGCATGGATTAATAATTAAATATAAGTCTAGACACTCTTTTCATATCAATGTTCTTTGATCTGTACTATTAGGGTCCTTGTCTATCTGAGAGATAACTCTCTTCCCCGGTCTTCCGTAGCCAGGAATAGTTTTTCTTTCAGAATTGTCCTGTATTTAGCTTCTGTTATCATTTCTACCCCTCAATCGAAACTGGGATTCTGTTCTGCTCATTTGGTTTAATCTGCCTCTCTCACATAGCTGGACAACCATGTTGGAAGATTACCTACTGTGCCAATGTGTCATGATCCGTGTTGTTTTGTTGTTGTTTTTGTGTTGTTCTGTGCTATTAGTTTTTAATGTTTATAGTTTTATTAGTTTCATCTTGTTTATCTTGTAGCTACGTATGTTTATTTAATAATAGTGTTAGTATTTTTTCTCTTTTTTTTCTATTTTCCTTCCCCTGCTCTCTGTCTCTCTCCCTATCTATCTCTTTGTTTTCCTTCAGCTTGAGTTCCCTCATCATCACTCGCACCTATTTCGAATTATCTGTTCACCTTCTCCACTGCACCTACCCCTGCTCCTGCTCCTAAGTATTTAAGCCTGGTTCCCTCATTCACTCACCGCTGGATTGTACGTTACCTTACCTCTCGTCGTTGCTCTGTTCTTCTTCCTCGTTCCAGTCCTCATCTCTCCCAGTAAGTTCTCCCATCTGCTCGCCTGGTTTTCTGTGATGGTCTCTCTCCCGTTTCGTGTCCCCCGTACTCCTCCATTAGTTTATTTCATCTGTTGTTTTGTTTCTTCGTACACTCTGGTTTTGTCTTGCGTCCCTCATTGTTGTTTGTTTATTAGTTTGTTCCTTGTTGTCATTTATTTCCCGCCCCACTGTGTTCCACCTCCGTGCCTCATTGTTTATTCAGTCTTTACTCAGTTTGTGTTCTGTTCAATATTCATCCTATCAATAAATCGTTATTTCTTCCGCATTTCACCTCTGAGTCATTATCCATTTCGTGACACAATGTTTCTTTCTTATTCAAAATATGATTTAATATTTGTTTCAACAACAAAATAGATGCAATATTTTCATAAAAGAAAAAGGAACAGGGTCAATAAATAATTCAACACATCAAATGCAAAAACATTGGTTTTGCCTTATAATTATTTTTATTTTATTTTTTCAGTGTTTTTTTAGTGATTTTTATTTATCAAAATAGAAAATGAAAATGTGATCTTCAAAACAAAAAAAAAACAAAAACAAATATGGGTCACTCTTTCTTCTAAAAAGCTTGCTGTATTTTGCCAAACTTAATGAATAGGTAAATATTTCTCTCAACCTCTGTTGCAGTCGGATAAAATTTGTATTGTTATTGATTTGCAATGAGGTTTCATATATTTTTTTACGCATATAGAATGAAGTGTACTGTGATGGGTGTTTAAAGCTTTGGATACTCTGTTATAACCTCATTCTGTTTACAATCTCTCCACAAACCATCCTCTGACATCCATCCCAATTCAAAATGATCTTGATTAACTCATCAACAAGGTTTACTGAGAATACAGTCACAGACAAGTTCACTGATCTGCCAGTGACTGTGAAACGTCTTTTAATGAAAGAACATCTAAATCCAGTGGACATACAGCCAGTAAAGGAGCTGTTCTCAAGCTTAGAGATCTGTCTGTGTATCACTTTCCTTTACTGGCAATGACCTTGAACAACTCCCACTTTATAATGTTATGATATAAGGCAAGATCTTACCAACTATGCTTTCAGCTATGATTACATGATTCCCTTTAAAGTTTAAAACTTTATGTTTTCAGTAGTTCTAGAAAATCTAAGCATGATCGCAAAAATATAGTAATAGGGTTGAAAACACTTATTGGTAGTAATAAACAGTTTTATTCACAGATATTGTTTGTGATCATGCTTTTCACACACACCCCGGGTACTTTTCATATTTTCAAGCGTAAAATAGTGAGGAAATGACTAGTTTTTGAGATACCATTTCCTATTATAATTAACTTGTTAACCAAACACATCCATTATTCTCAATGGCTTTAAAACTTGAAAATAGAAAACAGTTAAGTAGAATTTGATTTACTCTTATATCCATTGCATGTAAATTCAGATATAACAAAGGGGTATGAGTGACAAATGCCTCTTGTTTCTTGTTCAGTTACTGGGAGTGCGTTTTATTTTCTCCACTACAGTTTTCCAAAGAAGCAACGATCAATGGGTTTCCCCAATTAATAATTGTTGTCATTTATGTTTACTGCCTCCCAGCTATTTTCATTTACCTTACATATAATTGATTGGGAACTACTTTTTACAATGACTTAATATCAATGAAAAATGCTAGCAAGCAGGTTAGACAAGCATGAAGATTTTTAAAAGTGGTTCAAGTGAAAATATGATTAATTAATTTTGTTTTCTTGTCTGTGACTGTCTCAGAACATTTCTTTGTCCATTCACTTTTTAGTTCATTCTAGCAACAGCTCTGTTCCTTAAATCATCTCAGAATGCTTTACATGCCTGTAGTATGTGGCAGCGTTTTCAGGGCAGCAATATTTTCCCTTTATGCATTTGATGGGCAAGTCTGAATGAACACCTTATTCTATTCACCTCTTTTATGGGCATTTTATTTGCAGATGTGGTTTCTACCCTTTGGCACTGAATTTACTACCCATAAAGTCAGTTCCGAAAATGTTGTCCTCTCAAGGCACTCGTTCCTTTCACACTTGGGTCTCATTCCCTTAAAGACAAAGGAATAAAAAGGGCACCCCTCTACTTTGGACTTTCTCTGTTTAGCCCGAGCTAATGGCTGCCTTTTATTTTTTTCATAAATGTCAGTCTCTGACTGGTAGATTGGGCAGACAGAATGAGCTGCCACTCTGAGCCTAGAAAGAGTTTGATCAACGACGTTACACGGTTTTTTTTTTCGTGCAGCCTCTATCCTGAAACAAAATAGGTTCAGTTCATGCACACAGAGGAGAAAGGAGGCAATAAAACCTGCTGAGGAAGTCCTGTGCTTTTGATCAGGTTGTAGGACCTCAGCTTTTAGTTTTATGATGAAAGCGAGGTCTGTTAAGTCTTGGTAGTGATAAGATGATTTCATACAATTTCCATCTTTCAGGGCCTCTACCTCTGGAGAGTGTATTTGGTTTTGGAAACATTCAGCTTGACACAAGCACATGAAGAGTTTATACAACCTTTAAGATTTCAAAAGCAAGCCAGCAGTTCATTTACTCCAATCTAAGACTTGCTCTCATTGAGAATATTCTCCATTATAATTATTTGCCTTGGAGTGGAGGTGCATCACAGGGCTGCAGATTGACTTATGATACTCTCTCGATATGCACATGTAGGGACTGAGCACATGGTATTTAGAGGATGTTAATCAACCTCGCCACCTGTGTCAGTAGCCACTTGCAACTGTTGAGCTGCATGTCAATGTTAAGGTTTTTGGGATGGAGCCTCCTTCTTAAATGGTTATTTCTAATACCATGTATAAACACCTTATTTAACTGTGCAATGAGAGATTGCGAGGAGGAACTGATCATGTTCCTCCTGCTGGCTGCTTGGCAGATCTGGGCATCATAACTTTCTTAGGTCTTCGCTAATGTGTCTCTTTATACACAAGCTCAAACTTTGATATTCTTGAACATTATACACACAACCGTGATAACACAGACACACATATATTGACTCAGGTGTAGATTTAGGTTTTCATATCTGTGGGGGAGGATTATAATAACATTATGATGTGGCAACGATTTGGTCGGTGGGTTATTAAAGCAAATAGCTCATTTTGCAGAACTAGCGATGAACTTGTTCTATAGTTCTGGTTCAGCCAAAGCACCAACAATACAATATTTTTGTAGGCAAGGCATACCTAATATGTAGAACCATAAAGTTCCTGAGAAGGTTCCCCACTCTTCCACATTTTCTCCATTTGTAAGTAAAGGGTTTAATTTAATGAAGTCTCAAAAGTAATGCTATGGCTGTATAACTCTTTTTGATTCAGGAGTTCAGGAATTTTTTCTACAGGTCTGGAAGTGATCAGGACTAGCAAATTAAAAACGATGGTTAAACAAGTTGCGCAATCACTCTTTGTATCAAACAAAGTTAGTTTAAACAATGTTTTTCTCTTTGTAAATGAAGCAATATTTTCAAAAACAGCTTTTTTATATACTATAGTTATATTCGTCTATTTTTTGATATTCTCAAAAGAATATTCTGAAAGAATATTTATACCATTATAAATAAAGAACAGAAGCAACAGAAGTAATTAGTAAAGACTTTTTACATTACTGTAGATAACTAAGTGAACTACTGGATCATTACCAACTTAATGGCCCAATATTACAATTAAAACTAACTTTACAAACTTTGTGCTTGCATTAAATTTGTGAGAGCCAAAATGTTTCTATCATTTAAAGCCAAATTGAAAATAAGCTTAAAAAATTATCCTCTCTTGTGCTCTAATATGAGAATGTGAACACAACTCACATTATCAGGATGTGCAACATAAACCCAAGGAACACAAAAACATTCAATGGATGTTCTCCTGGAATTCATCAGCCTCTGTGTCTTTGTGCATCCAATTACTTTCTCTTTTGATTATTTTATGTCTGGGCTGCCAATAAATGGCCATCATAAGACATAGGTCCCTTTACAGGGGTACACAAGTGCAGTCTTCTTGTTTTTTATATCGACAGACATTATTCGCTTCTATGTTTTTTATGAGTGAAGCAAAGGCAACTGCACTAGAAAAGAGTAAGTGATAAAACTGGTGGCATGCAGTTTCTCATCAACTCCTCTCTTTCCTAACAACCAGGAAGTCTGGGACATGGCCCAAATCCCTGCTTTGATAAGGGCTTATGTTAGGGTGAGTCCCCCAAGGAATGAAAGATAGATCTCCAGGCCATCAGAAGTTGTTTTTTTTGAGGAAGGGATAGAGAAACACAGAGAGACAGAGTGAGAGAAAGAGTGAGAGAGATGGATATAACTGTACCGCTGAAGACATCCATCCATGGCTCACAGGTGTAAAATCGGAGGTTCTGACAAACTTCACGTTGTTTACACAGGAACTCATAGACCACCTGTTATTATGCTCTCATGTTAATCCTGCTGTGAAGAAACGTCCTTCTCCATCTGGAAACATTGAGAGTTGGGAGCTCCTACGATCTATTAGTTGTCCTCCTTTTTGTATTAATAGCAAAAATGGGATTTTCCATAAACTATTCTATGATTTCACAGATTAAATTAGAAACATTAAAGTTCTTTTAAATTACTTTGCGACACATTTCCTTAAATGTACCTTGAATTGCTCTTTCACAATTTATCTCTTTATGACCATAAACTTTAATGTGGTGGTGACATTGGCTGGGGTGGTAAGGCAGGTGACTGGTCCCGCAAAGAGTCCTAGATCAGGGGTGTTGTGTGAGGCAGGGCATGTGGTGTATATGAGAAGAAGAGTCTCTAATTTGATTAGAGAAAAGTGAAGTAATGTTAATTTATATTAAGCCTGTTTTACCTTGACACCCTAATCAAGACATATTGAAATAATTCACCTTCAAATATTAGCAGAGTAGTATCTTTATTGTCTAGAGTTTTACTCACCCCCTCCCATAGACCACTTGTTTTCATGGTGAAAACCTACCTGTCAAATAAAATAAATAATAATAAATAAAGGGCCCTTTTCCCTGGGATTAGCACTGGTGCATGAACCGTCTTATAACAATAGCAACCTGTTTGCTAGGACACAAGGCCTTGAGCTGCAGTCCACCAGGACTGCTGGTAGTACCCAACAAGATTGTCTAGAAGACATCACCCCCTCTGGGGTGGAGGCTATATCCTCCCAACCTCCCCTCCCCCATTTACCACATCACCTCTGGAGAGAATGAGATGTCCAGTATTGTGTAACCTATAAACACACCTCAGCAAGAAAACATGGAAAGACAACTAAAGAGGTGCTCAAAACAATTTCGTATGGAAAAGGATTTACACATAAAAATATGTCAACAACATAGTGCAAACGTAAATCTACCAAGAAATGGTCGTCTAGATAAACTTTGCAAAGGTGAACATATATCAAAGAAGCAGCTAAGAGACTCTTGAGGAGCTGTGGACCTCTGCAGCTCAGAAGTTAAGTTTTTTTTTAAAGGACAACTATGCACTGTACAAAGATACAAGTCTGTCACGAATAACAACATGGTTTAATGAAAGAAATTTCACTGAGAACTTCATTATACATTACATGTGTAAAATGTTGTTTTTTTAAGACATTGTACAGAAAGGTTAATTTAAAGTCCATTACAGTCAGTTTTAGAAAGGTTGAAAAATGATTTAAAAGTCTAATTCCAGTTATGATAGTACCTACTTTCCTTGATCCTGCAAGCTGAAGTCAATAATATTTGATGAATCCCAAACCACTCTGTAGTGATGAAGTGGAAAAGCTGCTTTTCAGGTTTGGACCATGGCAATAACAAACAAATTGATCTTTCTAAGGGAGGTTACTAATGCAGCTAAAATTTCAAGACATTTACAAATCACCCATTTGGCGCGCACACACTGCACGATGTTCTAATAAATGTTTTAGTGGCAATCATCGTTGAGTCATTGAAATTCATTTAGAATTCGAAATGTTTTTGAAGAAATTGAATAAAATCAACCTCATCCAGTTTGTTGCCGTAAAAACACCCATCAGTATTTGTCATGTTGCCTAAAGGTAGCCACACAAAACCACTGATTCAGACAAAACATAGAATAATAAGAAAATCACATTTTCTAGGTAAACTCTAATTCTGTGTACAATTCAGTGGGGCTTATTACAATCTAAATTACACCACTAAAACTCTTGAACCAAGCCAGAAATCCAACAAGTAATTTTCTTCTGAGGAAAATGTAATAATGATGTTACCATATTTTTCTCCACTGCCTAACGACATTAAGTCCCCCACTGAACCTAATGAAGCCCCCTTCGCTGTGCACTCCAGTGAATTAATGTGAGACACTTTTGTCTGGCCCACAGATGATGAGCTTTCTAACAACCCCCCATCACCGTATTTACACTAAACCTCGCTATCAGGCTCAACTTATTTGATTTGCAGTTTGGCATCCGGGCTGACATGTAGAAAGGGAGACTCAATAACAGGGACTTTACACGTTATACTTAAATGGGGTGATTTGGTAGCCGGTATCTGCTGCACTGCTGTGTGCCTCCGACATGGATCTGTAGGGCTCAATCTGTTCCATTGACTTTCAATCACGTTCCTCTTAGTTCCCCGGTTGGCCACCAACTGTCAACCAGTGACTCATTATAGTGATGGGTAAGGGTAACTAGGGCCTTGCAAACAGTGCAGTACAAACCCAACGCCTATGTGTAAAGCAATCTCGTCCTGCTTATGGGACGTAATATAGCAATGCAGTTGTGTTAGTACAATACATTTGCCAACCTTCTTTGGAAAGTAACTTTTCTTTTTAGATATAAAAGAATAGGACAAATTATAGATTCAAGTATATGATAATTAAACAAGATATTGCCGGCTCCAAAAGGCAGAAGATTCTAATCAATTTATGTTAGAATTATTTCAAGAAACTCACATTTCATAACAATAATAATCTTAAAACAACCTGGTTAGGATTAGGGAAATGCACAAAATATTAGTCTTACCTGCACTTTTTTTATTTTCTATTTATTTAAAAAAGATTTAGCAGCACCTAATATGATTGTTATAACAGGGTTTAATTGGAAAAGAAGTCGGGCACACCCTGGATCCGTAATATCCCCTTTGAGCTGTTTAAACTAAATATCTTTCACACAAATTTCCGTAAATCTGATTAGGCCTTAATAACCATTACAAATATATATTCTTTATTGTTCCACTGTGGGAACATTTCGATGTATCGCACCAAGATAAATGTAAATGGAAGCAATAAGGTATGGAATATAAATGGAATATAAAACAAACTACTCAGAGACTGTGAAGTAAGTGCAAATTTACAACACAAGAAAAGTAATATTGTAAAATATATTTTTTTAAATAGCACACTCAGATCAAACAAATGTGTAACTTAAAGCATGATTTACAAGAAATTTTAAAATTGTGAATAGAGCAACATACTACTTTTACAAGATGATTTGTTTTTGGGGGGGAGTAGTGATGATTATAAAAAAAAAACAGCTGCTAGGAAGGAACTGCTGTAACACTCCTTTATGCACCTAGGATGATTCTGTTTTATCCAGTGTTCTTCTATCTCCCTCCACTCAAGAGGGCATCCCAAGACATTGCTGGCTTTTCTGATGAGCTTATTTAATTATTTAAAAGATGTAACTCTACTCATTAAGAAATGTTTGTATGTGACTGAAAAATATGATCTAGGTTAATTAGAGTTATTTTGGTTTGATCAAGGGTCTGAATTAATTGTTCTAAAATATAAATGTTTTAGACATGATTTACGCTCATATTTTTAAAATACAGGAAAATATCGTTGTATCCATATCAATTGTTTTACATCTGAATTGGTTTGTTTACCAGTGTCAAAGGTCAGTGTTCTGGTTTTGGATTTGGAAAGACTAAACTGGCAGTTTAAAAAGTGCTGCTCTTCTACTTTCAGGTTTAACCACACAAGCTGGAAGGAGCTATTATTTCTGATTTCTGATTTGAAGGGAGGGCTGTACAGTGGTGCAGAAGGTAGCTGCACCACTGGGTTAAATTACACCTTTTTTTACTTCAAACATGCACCACAACTGATTTAACAATCATATGGCAAACTATACCAATCACCTTGTAAGATGGACAGACAACCAAATCAAAAGTCCCTGTGGGAAACTAGTAATACAAACACCCATTCCATCTATTCCAGTATTTCAGCAAAGCGGTATAGGCCAATTTAAAATGAAAAACTTTGTATAAGGCCTATATGTACAAAAGGTCCATCTGGTGTTGAGCACACAAACACAGATGAGTTTTTAATTGTTTCACTTGCTTCAAATGTAAGATCAGCTGGGAACATTCCCACTCCCAATTTTCTCTTTTTTGCTGTCTACAACACAAATAAAACTAGATAACATATTCACCTCTCGTATTGAGTGAGTGTAAGTTTGATATTATTATAAGCAAGATGTTCAAAACATGTTTGAAATCGGCCAGCAGCTGGCAAATCAAAGAGTGAGAAAATGCCATTACTGTTGAACTGATTGCCAACTTATTTGTACCATCATCTTTTCTTGTTGCTTAAATAACTAAAGTGATAAGGGACATTTTGTTTATTTTAATGCTCATGGGCAATAAAAAAAATGAATTCAAGAACCCTCGTAATTATGTCCTCCGAGGCCCTTTTTACTAAGTTAACATTAAAATGAGGAAAGACATAAACATATGGCAGCCTGAACAAAGACGGTGTGCAGAAATGCAGTCATAGGGATGTGTTGTTACTGTTATGGCCCCTATGGTGGGCCCAACAGCCTGAAATTGGCCTCTCTTGTAGAAAAGCAAACATAGGGCCTACTGTGTTCAAATAGGCCGTAAAGTTTGGTAAATGACAGTCATTCACACACAATCAATCGTCTATGGACCAAATCACTTATGCAACAGTGAAACCACTTTGGTTCAGCATGGGTATGCTGTGTGGGTGTCATGGTCAAACTAGGAAACTAGAAGAAAAGGTGAACTGTTTCCCAACAGACTGGGTGGGGGGTGGGGTGAGAGTTACCCTAGATAGTTTGAAAGTATATGTGCACATCTAAGGACTATATAGTCAGTATTAGCCTTCAACAATCTTGATGCCAGACTACATTAGTAACAACATTAAAGCAATCTAGGAAATAATACCAAAACTTCGTAAGACATAAGCATGTATGAAGGGAATTTGAAAGGTATAACTATCTAAACAGGTAATCTATCTGCATTCACCCAAGACAGGAAAAAGAGCTTCACAATCAAGTCCTGAAGACGGGGATAAAACAACAACATTGTATGGCGAGGCAACGGTGTGCGTATGGATCTCAGCACGTTTTGCCTGTGAAGTTGATGAAGATTGAGCCATTAAAGGCATCATCGTTGTGCTGCTCAAGGGAACAGTTGACGATGACTCAAAACAGCAACATAACTGTTTTAACCTGTCTCTTCGCCATTTATCATTGTTAGGACAACAGCTGCATCTCTCTCTGTATCCCCATAAAAATGCCCCACACGTGTCAACGTGTGTGTGTGTGTGTGTGCAAATGTGTTTCTAGAAATTCTTGTCTTCCACTGTTTATTACTCAAAGGACGCAATTTACAATGATTCGAGGGATAAAAAACTAACAAAAACACAGCGACAGAGATGCAAACACAAGAAGCTGTTGGAAGCAAATTTGATCTTGACGTCAAATGGGTAAACCAAAAGGTTGATGGTGTGTTTTGTGTTCCATATGGTCACTGGAAAATGGGCTGTCATCTAGATTTCTCAGTGAACATAACAGGAGACAGCAGGGATGTCACAGCACATGGTTGATTCTCCCAGTCTACACTCACGTGCATGTACTCTTTAACATTTAGGGATCTCTAGAGAACCCAGTCAAATTGCATTTGGCACATGTTTATGCACATACATGGTCTTCAGTCTTTAAAGTTGATTTCCTGTGGGTGTGGGTGCTTGTATACATTTCCGTTCGCCTCAGGGCCGCAGCGTGGAGCACAGAGCACTGAGTCAGTGCATTAGTGTCATGCCAGATGTATCCTCCGCCCTGTCCCCGAGCTCTCGCTGCAAGCCCACAGAGAGGAATTCTGTTGCAGTCAGCGGCACTTTGCATGATGAGTCTGACCAATAGCCTCAACAAGGACTGATCGCACCATTTGGAGAGAAATGAGGATGGACTTAGAGGGAGGGAAAGAGGGATGGAGAACAGATGGGAAGGAAAACGGAGAAAGGAGGGCTGTGGAAGAGATATAGATTGGGTGGATAGATGTAGGCTTGAGTAATGATGGGGAATGATAGGTTTAAGAAGGGTAATATTGGTGTGTACCAAGTTCTCTGAGCTTTTAAATAGGCAAATGGCCAGCCATTACTGAGAGTAATCTTCTCTTGACTACAGCAAGCTCCGACACCTATCATTACCCTTCTGAATTTATTATAAACTTCAGGGGAAAATAGTCTTCTTCACAGTTCCAGTAAATCTTTGACTGTGGCCTTGACGGCAGCTGAGCCTATGGCACGTGTCAGCCCATAGCACGCTTTTACAAAAACCCTCAGTTTAAGCAAACTGCTGCTGCAGAGAGGGGAGGAACAGGCAGAGCGGGGGGCATCACATTAGCACTTGTGATCCATAGTGCTGAAACATATAAATAATTTGTTGCAAGTCACTGTAAATAATCAAGCTACCTTTTAGTCAAAAAAGCAAAAACAGCAAAATTCCACTTTATTTACAGAGGTTTCGATCACCACTGACAAAAAGTTTAAGCTTTCCCCTTTTTTTTTTTTACTGATACTGAAGCTTACACAGTTGCAAAGTACTTTGTGCAACTGTTTTAAAGTCTACAGCTCACAACTATTAAATTAAGTGCAATAAGTAGTGTTGTCATTGATCAGTCTTATACGTAATTTGTCAAAAAAAAATTCTGCAGGTCTACCACACAAACATTGATTCATTGAAGAATTAAGTAAAAAGAGGCACAAGCAAATAAAAAAAAATCATGATGGCTGAATCTGGTTCACACACCACAGCTATGGTGGACTGACTGCATGGACAAAATTTTGATTTCAAAAGTGGGGGTAACGAGAAATTTTTTAACTCTGAACGAACCGATAGGTGGTCACGTGGTTCATGTAGCTCAGAATAGGTCCAAACATCTCAGCCTGGTAATTCAGTTTTAACGGCTTCTGGTGCGAAAACTACTTTTTTCAATTTCAATTTTCAATCAAAAAGGAAAGTAAAATGCAAAATAAGCTTTAAAATAAAGAACCACTTTTACCATTTACTACAACTACTATACTAATTATATACTAGAAATGTTAACATATATATACATTCTCACACACACACACCGGTCAGGAGGGCATTCCACAGCTTCTCCACGATATAGTCGGTGTGCTGCGAGTTTTCCAGCGCCAGGTAGAGCAGGTAGTGGGGCAGAAGGCGCGCCACGCTGCCTCTGCCCCCGCCACACCTGCGGCGCAACGGCCGCGCCGAACACGTCCACGCGGACCAGCCGGCGCAGCTGCTGGTAGAAGCCCACATGGGCGTGACTGGCCGAAAAAATTTGAAAATTATTCAGAATGTAAGCTGTGTTTGAAATTTTAAAAACTGAATCAGATGGACCCATCTAAACCCGCCGAGCTTGTAATGAGAGGTTAAAACTGGCAATAAAAAATATTACTGTGATACGGAACAGTCAGCTAACGCTTCACAACAGCAAAAAAAAAGTTGTACTATTATCAACTTACCGTAGAAGATGCACTACGTCCAATACTGGAACTGCTGCTGTTTGGAGCTATTAGCAGCTCCATGCTTCTTTCTATGGAAATCAATGGGAGTGACAGAACTCTCTCTATGGCGCTGATTGTAACGTTAGCTTCTAATGAGTGACAGTGGAGACAGCCAATCACACAAGAGATCCAAACAACAGAGAGCCAATCAAGTGCTGGTGGGCGGTCTAAACTCAGAGAAGCGATCTTCAGCTTGAAAGGTTGTTTCCCGCTTGGTCCTAGTGCTGACAATTTTCCTGTTTTTGGACAGTAAAAGGTAGAGGGGACCAAATCGGACATTTAAATAAGTGCAGGGGACATGTCCCCTGTGCCCCCCACAAAACAAATTATGTCCGTGACTGACTGTACTGTATATAGGGGATTTAGGAATGACCACTGTGACCAAATAGCCACAATCTGTGAATACTTAGGACTATTGATTAAAAAAAATCCTTTAAACTGTCAACTTTTAATAGTCAGACACCAAAAATACCACAATATGCTTTAATATGAATGGTGGAAACTGTCCATAATTTGGAGTTGCATTCAAAAGAAAAGTGAATAGGTCCATTTGCGGATACTGAACCTGGAATGAGTCTTTACGGCAAAGAGTGAGGATTTAGGTAGAGCTAATTTGCCCTTTTAAAACTCTAGTTAAACTGAGTTAAGATCTGGCGTTTATTAAAGGTTTAATTGTTTCACAGGAGTTTAAAGCAAGGGGCTTGTGGGCAGACATTGCTTTCTAATACCTAACTTTAATCAAAGAGGGAACAGAAGGCAAGCAAAGGAAAAGGGATTCAGCACGGTCCAGAATCAGCTGTTGTTTCACCACTCACTGAACCGAGGTGACTCTGCAGCCTCACAGTTCTGTCTCTCAGCTCAGCTGATGGGGAAAATCTCAGCAAAACAGTTGTTGTTTCTGCTGAAATTTCTCGGGGATACTAGCAGCTGTCGTTTCTGGCCTGATTTCTGTATGTCTTGGTGGTTCCCCTTCATTGGAATCACAACAGGGCTGGACTTGAAAGGAAAGCCTCCTAAAGGAAGTTGCTTACTGACGCCGAGCAAAATCCAAAGGAAGCGAAATAAAAATCTTGGGGAGCTTCACACAAACAGAGAAACACAAATGCATGTAAACAGAAATAGCACTGGTAATATAAGGATTTTCTTTAGCAAGTATAGACAAGAAACAAAATATTGAAGAGGTAAAGCATTGACGCATGCACACTATTAGTGCAAAATGCCAGCTATCATCTTAAACTGTGCTGGTCCAGAAGGAGTCAATGCTGCAATATGAGAACAAACAGCAAGTTAGTGCCTCTATATGCAATCTTCTTGGTTTCCTTAGATTTAAAATTTTTAAAGAAATTAAACTAAGAAACTGAACTTGAAGCAAAATTAAAATATTTGTTCTTAGATCCTAAAAGGTCTAAGCGTTTTAAAGAGACCCAGTAGAAAGCAGCAGCGAAACGTCTAATCAAAGGTGTTTTGAGCACTTAACAGTTAGTTAAAATACATATGGTTAAAATAAAACCATTTAATTAAATTAACACAGTAATAGTGCGCCAAAACTGAAGATTCATCCCCTAGGGTTACAACTCCCTTTTTATTATTAGCTCAAATACTTTGGTGTTAATTAGTCTCCCTCCCTTAGTTTCCTTTGTTTCTTCGTGCCACAGCTGTACAACATCTCTTCTAATTAGTTTCTCTGGTTGCTTTGTCATTTTCCACGCTGTTTCAATTTAAGCCCAGGGTTTTTCTTGGTTTCCTTGCAAGTTTCTTTTTGTAGTTCAGCTTTTTGCCTCAGACTTTGCCCGCATTTGGGTCCAACAAAAGCCAAACATAAAAATTTATTTTTAGAGTTTGCTTCAAAAGGGTCAGGTTTGTAACATTTTTTCTTTTCTACAGTGGCTTAAACATTATTGTGGAGTGTGGTCATATAATGAGGGGATTGGAAGAGATGACCAAAAGGTACTTGGGTATGAAAAATAAACATTCCAGCAAGTGCCTATCTATGATATAGACCTCGACTAACATTTTCTGCAATGGTTTATTTAGTTTTTGTTTTTTATAAATTCAGCCAAAGCAAAAAAAAGGTGGCTTTTTGACTCACTTGATATCCAAAAATAGCCAAGAATAAAAATACGATTTGTACAAATAAAACAAGATATGATTGGGTAATCTTTCCTTACTAAGATTATACACTATGATGAATCTCTTTATAAATTTTCAGCCGAAGCTCTTGCTAACGCCACTTTCTATGTGTTTGCATTTCCCAGCCCTACTACTAATTTCTTTATAATACCCGAGTTTGACAATGAACTTACCACTTAGGGTTGACTGAGTCAGAGCTCACTAATCAGGAGCTGAGCACCCACTGACCTGTTACATCCACCTCCACAGAGGTTTGATTGTCTCAACGTCGCAGCGCTACACGACATCAGGGACTGACGCTGACAACAGCGACTGTTTATAAAGGGAGAGGAAGTATGGCTGAACAACAGGGAATCGTAAAGAGACATTGGTTTTGACAACATTGTTAAATTGTGGATTTAATCATTCACATTTGGTCACATCGGAACCGCAGTCTCAATGTGTTTTAAATGTGTGTTATACAATACTCAAACTCAGAAAAAGTGTTGCTTGGTTTTTAAAGTTTCATTCAACACGCCTCAGTAAATAGTTATTCCAAAATCTTTAAGTGCAATTAAGGCAGTAGGATTATGAAACAACTCTACAAGCTTTAAAAGTCGAGAAGCAATTCTCGACCACTTGTTTTTGCAAAGATGCAACAACAATTATTCAGTTGGATTTGGTTCTGTAGTTTGAATTGACCACTCAAAGATGACTGCACTAATATGTTTATATTATATAAATCATGCTGTTATAACTCTGGCCTGATGTTTATCTGCTCCCTTCAACTCTTCCCCCCACCCCCACTATAAATAAATAAAAACCTCCCTGCAACCAACTTATTTTAAACTGCTGATTGCTTCTTGACACATCGTGTTTTTGATCTTGATTGATTATAAAGGAGGTTAGTCAGTCTTCCACTGAAGCAGTGACAGAAACACCCAAAACAAGATGGCGGCGCACAGTAGTGCAGCGGCTTCTCACGCTCCTAGTGAAAACCCTGAGTTACGTAGTTTTTACGTCGGTTCCGAGCCCAAACTTATGCGCCTTATGCGTATGAGTTATGGACGGACTGAACTTTGTAGGTTTAAGGACAGTTTGGTCACTAAAAACCTAGATAATAACATCAGAGCAAAACTGG
>JAVLVB010000194.1:1223550-1241477 GCA_032876305.1 Orestias chungarensis
TCCTTCTACAGATGTGTGGTGGAGAGCGTCTTGTGCTCCAGCATCAACGTGTGGCATGGAAGCTGCTCTGCTGCAGACAGAAAAGCTCTGCAGAGGGTGGTGAAGATCGCACAGAGGATTGTTGGAGTCAGCCTCCCCAGCATCACAGACATCTACACCTCCAGATGCAGAAAGAGGGCCACCTGCATCAGGAAGGATCATACCCACCCAGCACACTCACTTTTTGTTCTGCTCCCCTCAGGCAGGAGGCTGCGGAGCATCAAGTGTAGAACAACCCGTCTGAGAAACAGCTTCATTCCTGAAGCTGTGAGACTCTTGAACTCCTCCTGAACAAACCACTGCACGGACTACAATACCCGCACTTTAACACCGTATATTCCTATTTTATTTATTTTACTTACTTTACTTCGATTTTATTTATTTTAATTTTATTTTATTTTTTTAACTTATTTTATCTATTTTAATATTAGCTCTTGGGTGGAATAGTACCATGAGTACGTAATTTCGTTCCACTTCATGTACCATCATGTATGTAGAATGACAATAAAGAATCCTTGAATCCTTGAATCCTTGTTATAATATAAAATTTTAAAAAAGTGTCCAGAAGAACAGTGTGACCACCTTCCGCCTAATATGAAAAATCTTTTTCCGGAGCACTAAACAACTCAAACCTCCTTTGCGAACAAAGTCTTGGCAATCAAAAATATCATGGAATGTGGTCCACGCTTCCCCAAATATTGCCACACTCACATGCTCGTGTTATGATTGTCATTGCGTTCCTGTTTATGGGAATATACCCTCCACCGGAGCTGGAAACCTTACTCCATTTTCTTTCTTTCAGTGAAAACAACAAACAAATTGGCCATCTTTGAATGTCGTGTGCTGGTACCTCATAATGACTATAATATTAACCACCAACATGAGTTGGCCGCTGAACTGGCGACCATGCTCCACTTTCAGTGTGAGTGAGTCAGCGCATAGGATGACTTTCTCACATCACACATTATTATCTGTGCACTGCAAACCCGATTGTGAAACAGTGTGAAGGAGAATGTGTTGTTATTCAGTTACTCAGTGAGGTTTTATGTGGTCTTATCTTACTTGTTTTTGTAGTTTGCTTCTCAACAGCTGAAAAACTTCCGGTAAAAAAACTTCTGTGCCCAAAAGCAATAAAAGCCTGAATGGTCATCTTTCAATTGCTTCACGTTTCATATTTTGTCATTTTTTTAAACAAAAATGTCTTTAAATCTGAATATGTTGTGAATCAAAGTAATGGATGAAGAAGGAGTCAGTAAGGACACACCAAACAAATGGAACCGCTATATTGACCATTTTTTTTTTCCTTAAAAAATTTTGAGTTAAATTATTACCATCGTTCTTAGTTGCAGTGAAGGGTGTATGGAAAGCCGTTTAAACATAAATTCAGTTTTGCCGCCCTTACATTCTAGATATCGGAAATTGTTTTATGCCGAGACGTTTTAGCGATTTAAGATATCTCTAATTATTTTTTGACTAGACAAAATACCTGTTTGAGATATCTCTAATTAAATCCTGACTAGTCGAAATTACGTCAGATTTACCATTGAGTTGTATTGAGACTTCAATTCAAGATATCTACAATGAATTACTGACTATCTAAAATGCATATTTCAGATATCTACAATGATGACTAGTCAAATTCTAATTCTAATTAAAGATATCTCTAATGAGTCCATAATTCAAGATATCTTAAATGTATTTTTGGATAGGAGAAATGTAGTTTTGACTAGTGGAAATTAAATGTAACCCCGCCTGCCCCATCTAACCATTGGCTAACATCAGAGCCGTTGGTGCATATGTTGATTTGATTGGTCGCCACACCCGTTGGCTGCCCCAGTCAGTAGGGAGGAGCTGCCGAAGCATTAGGAAGGAGGGGCTTCGGAGCTAGACGGAAGGCTTTAATTGGATTTCTGTCGTCGTTTAACCCGTCCTCTCTCGCCTGGTTGGTCCGGAACCAGGAAGAGGTTGTCCGGAGCTGAAGCCGAGGATAGAAAAAAAACAACTGCATGTGGCTGGGTCAGAATTGTTTATGGAGAACAACTCTGCGCAGATTTTGTTGGATTTTACCGTTTTGACATGTAATGTTAAATTAACTGAAGTGTGTACATGTTCACACAGTAAATATAACTAAATATATTAATTGGGCGGGTTGTTGTGTGATGTGGCGGTTTTTAACAGATTTTTGGGCTGGAAAACCTCGACTGTATCTGGCAACACTGTTTATGTATCATTTTGGCGGACAGGGTGTGTGTCAGCAGAAAATAAATTAGAAATTCTTGGCAAGCATTCTTCAAGTACACAATTTTCGCGCACTCTGCATATCCCATACTGAAGAGCTCTTTCTATATTGTGGCATTTTCTTACAATTTTGTCCACAACAAACGCCATTGAATGTTCAGGCAATTGTTTGGACAGCTCAGTAAAGCCAAAGAGGGGCTTACACGCAATCTCTTACTTCAGATATCTGAAATTGTAATTCTGACTAGTCATAATTACGTTCGAGATATCTTAAATTATAATTACGAATGTGTGACCATTTCAATGACGAATCCGTTAACGTCATTTGAAATATCTTGAAAGGAATTCTGACTAGTCAAAATGTAATTGAAGATGTCTTGAATTATTATTCTTACCAGGTCACAATTTAAATACAGATATCTTAAATTACTATTCCGGATAGTCAAAATGTAGGTTTGTCTAGTCAAAATGCATTTTTAGATATTTGGAACGTAATTAAGGATAGTCAGGCGAAACCAAATTTATGTTAAAAAGGCTTGCCATAGTGTGTGAGAAAATGCCAATGCTCTTAAACTGATTGTATTGTATTTTTACCATCATCTTTTCTTCTTGTTGCTTAAATAACTGAAGTAAAAAGGAATTTTTTTGTATTTTAATGCCCAAGGGCTATAAAAAAAATTTAATTCAGGAACCCTTATAATTTTGTCCTCCGAGGCCCTTTTTACGAAGCATAATTTAAAATGAGGAAAGACAAAAGTAAGGCAGCTTGAACAACGACGGTGTGCAGAAATTCAGGGGTGTGTTGTTACTGTTACGGCAATTATGGTGGCTACATAAGCAAAGTACATACATTTACTTTTGCCCAGATGTGTTTCTATGTTTTGCACCTACAGGATTATGCAAGTATAATTGGCCTGCCAAATATTGAGGATAAGTATTTTTTTTTATAATTAATGATTAATGAACCAAGTGTAAATAATATCTTTTAGGTAGTATTTCTTTATGTTTTAAATAAGAATGGCATAACAAAGAAATTATTACAAATGAGGATAAAAATTTGAATTATTTGTCATTTGGTAGTATTGACCCAAAAATAAGCTAATGTCTAGTATTATATTACAGTCCTCAGGTTACTGTTGCAAAAGAAAAAAAATAGGTGACATCACATATTTTGCATTCATAGTTCATATCTGTACAATTATATAAACCTAAGCCTAAAGTACTTCACTTTCATTTGTGGCTTCAGATTATGTAATGTTTTCATGAGTATTTTTTGTGAGAGAGCAACAAAAAAAAAACATCTATATTTGAAATGAATGGATAGTGATATAAAAGATAAGAATAGAATAAAGATTTGACATGTGTATTAAGCCCCAATCCCTCTGATGCCATTAAAATACATTTTAAATTACCAAACAGGTATAAAAACGTCAACCTGGGTATTATAGCTAAAGTCCAAATCTCAATTCAATATAAAATTAGAAATGAGATGTGAGACTGGTTTTCCATAGAGGCTTTCCAAAACCATACCTTTGCATCTAATACGTACTTGTGGGCAAAATCTGTAACACGAAAAACTAGAAACAAGAAATGTGTGAATCTTATAATAAAAAACTCACAAAAAAAACATACTTAAGCATTTGTGGAAATCACCTCCCAGTCTCGATAGTTCTACCTCCTCTATTCCTCCATTTCCACAGCATCCTGCCTAAATCCTCTGTGATGTCAGACCGGTACATCTGGACCGCTCTCAGCCCCCTCACTTGGTCAGCAGTAATTGGAGAGGCATGACATAAAAAAACAAAGCGGGATTGGATTTTCCATCCAAATCCAAAAGGGATATTCATAAGGCATGCATGACATTTTTTTTTTTGCTCCAGGCATTAAACCTGTTTCCTCTAACTTTTTGATCATATAATATTGAAGGAGAATTAAGTTGAATGGGGTAAAGTGAAGTTAAACATGGTGAGAACAACAACATGTAGTAGCTTTAATATTCAGATTGTCATAGTGAGACTTTTCAGCACCTTCAGAGGTTGTCCACAACAGTTCCTCACCTGGGCTCCTGTCCAGGTGATCCTTATTTGGGCTGATTGGGCTGAGCTGCTTATAAGGAGCAGGGATCCAGCTACTCGTTGCCTGAGTGTTTGTTACTCCTGGTAACGTTTACCTGTTCTCAGCGCCAGTTCTGTAGTCTCTGGTCTTTGCAGTATTTTCTAGTCATTTGTTATTTTGGATTTCTTTGTTACTTTGTTTCACCCGTGCCAGCAGTAATTCCCTTTTGTGCTCATTTCTTCAGGTTTAACTTCACTTGTGCTCATACTCACTCCGTCAAGATCTCCTGGACTTTTCACCACTCTGGTTCCTGCTCAGACTGTTCAGCTCGATCTGCCCGCTCCAGCCCTACACCATCTGCTGTGAACCCCCCTGGACAACAAACACCTGGACGCCACTGGAAAGTCTCCACTCACCCCTCCCTGGCGTCATCATCTACAAACAAATAGTAAGCTCAGTTTCTACTCATCTCTGCAACAACTCACAACAACTCACCTTATCCATCTCACCTCCAGTAGTCTCCGGCCCCCCGCGTCGCTGTCAGTTTCCCTGGATTCCCCTTCCGATCCCCGCCGAGACCATTGCTTCCTGCTTCAAGACGCATCCAAAACATTCAATAGACTTTGTTATTATTGTACTTCTGAGAATCCTCTGGTTATGTGAGTCAGATACCTGAAAAACATGACAGAACACTCACGCCAGGTTGACCCACAAGAGGCTCTCAGGAGGATGATGGCTGAACAATCCTCCATTATCCAATCTCATGACACCGTACTCCGTTCACTTTCCAAGTAACAAGCTGCTACTAACCCCACCCTTGATCAGATTACTCATTTGCTTCAGAACCCGACACCACGTACCGCCGATTCAGTTCCTCCACCCTACGAGGGTGCTGCAGCATACCATCCACCGGAGTTCCACTTCCTGTTCCGGAGAGGTATTCTGGGGAGGTTGGCGATTACAAGAGGTTTGTACTGCAGTGTTCTTTGGTGTTTACTTATTCACCGCAGTCTTTTCCCAGTGATGATGCCAAAATAGCGTTTATGATCGGTCAGATGTCCGGTAAAGCGCTGAAATGGGCGGGTTCTCCTTTTCATAGATTTCATGAGTTTGGTTTGTCTTTTCATGAATTTCTGGATGAATTTAGAGAGGTTTTTGGTCTAGAAAATGACCCGGTATCCTTGGGCTGAAGGTTACGCAAAATAAAGCAAGGTTCTAAAAGTTTTTCCGAGTTCGCTACAGAGTTCAGAACTCTGGGTGCTCGCTTAGACCGAGACTTGAAGAACTTGTTTTTCGAAGCTTTAAGTGAAGCCTTGCAGTACGAATTAGCCCTCAGAGCCTTGTAGATACCCCGGGACAGGAGCCCATGCAGGTCGGAAGAGCCAGGCTCACCCCAGAGGAACGGCAGAGGAGGATGCAGTCGATAGAGGGCCTTTACTGTGGCACTCCGAGACACTTTATCTCCAAGTGTCCCTCTCCCAGGAAGGAGAAGCTCCCAGAGAGGGTCCAATTGTGAATGCGAGGTCTAAGACGGGATAACATTTTTTGTGTTTTCCTCCTCCCAACCCAATATCACCCTTGGTTTTGACTGGCTCCAGACTCACAATCCCTCAATAAACTGGTCAGACTGCTCCATCAACTCATGGTCCACTAACTGTCTTTCCTCCTGTCTCCAGGCTGCAGTTCCTCCTAATCCGCCCCAGGAAGAGGTCTCCGTTGATTCTCAGGACCTAAGCAACATCCCAGAGGACTACCTCGACCTCAAGCAGGTCTTCAGTAAGAGCAAGGCTTGTTCTTTACCACCCCATCGACCATATGACTGTGCAATAGATTTCTTACCCGGAGCCCCATTAACATCCAGCAGACTCTTTAATATCTATCATAAGGAGCGTGAATCGATGGAGACTTATATCAACAAGTCCCTCCCTGCTGGAATCATTAGGTCCTCCTCATCTCCCCTGGGTGCGGGCTTCTTCTTCGTCTCCAAAATAGATGATTCTCTCTGGCCTTGCATTGATTATAGGGGTTTAAACAATATCACCATTGAAAATAAATACCCCTTACCACTCATCACCGCCGCCTTCGAGTCTCTACATCAAGCCACTGTGTTCACCGAATTGGATCTCCGCAATGCTTACCACCTCATCTGCATATGCCAGGGAGATGAGTGGAAGACAGCCTTCCAGACCCCCATTGGACACTTAGAGTACCTGGTCATGCTGTTCGGCCTCTGCAATGCTCCATCTGTCTTTCAATCACTCATTAACAATATTCTCTGTGATTTTATTTAAAAAACATTTTCATTTTTGCATACTTCATTGACATTTTCATTTTCTCTCAAGAACTTACAGAATACAAGAAGCATGTCCGCCAAGTCCTTCAACGCCTCCTCCTTAACCGTCTCTTTGTAAAAGCAAAAAAGTGTGAATTCCATAAACCTTTCCTGGGTTACATTTTTGAGGGGGGGCAGATCCGAGCAGACCCCACTAAAGTTCTTGCCGTTACCAATTGGCCCACACCCGACACCAGAAGACAACTAAAACGTTTACTCGGATTCACCAACTTTTATCAAAGATTAATCAAGAACTACAGCCAGACTGCAGCACCACTAACCGCTTTGACCTCCACTAAACGCACCTTCACCTGGACCCCTGAAGCAGACAAGGCCTTCAGTCAACTCAAGATCCTGTACGCCCCATTCCTCGTTCAGCCAGACCCCACACGTCAGTTCATCCTTGAAGTCGAAGCCTCTGATCTGGGGGTAGGAGCTGTCCTCTCTCAAAGATCAGAGGAGGACAATAAACTTAATCCATGCGCTTTCTTCTCCTGTCGTCTATCTCCCGGTGAACCCAACTATGATGTGGGGGACTGTGAGTTATTGGCCATAAAATTGGCCTTAGAAGATTGGCGCCACTGGCTGGATGGTGCTAACCATCCTGTGCTGTTCTGGATCAATCACCGTAATCTAGAGTACATCAAGTCAGCCAAACGCCTCAACCCTAGACAGTCTCGGTGGTCTCTGTTCTTTTCTCGTTTTAACTTCTCAATCTCTTACAGACCCGTTTCTAAGACCATCTAACCTGACGCCCTCTACCGACAGTTTTCTCCTGATGAGTCCTCCTCAAAACCAGACCCCATCAATCCTGAGCACTGTGTGGTTGGTTCGATTACCTAGGAGATCGAAAGCATCGTCCAGAATGCCCTCCCCCAAGAACCTGATCCATGCCCTCCACCACAAAGAACCACGTATGTCCCCCTCCTCAGTCTGTTCATGTGTTCTCCAGTGGTTTCACAACTCTCGCCTGTTTTGTCATCCCGGTTCCAGTCGGACCATAACTTGGCTCTCTCACTGCTTCTAGGGACCTAGTCTTTTCAAGGATGTTCTCAAGTTCGTTCAAGCCTGCTCCACCATTTCCCGTAGTAAATCCGGCAATAAACCACCGTCTGGTCTAATCCAACCACCTCGAAATCCCTCACGGGCCCTGGTCCCACATCACCATTGACTTCGTTTCCGGCTTACCCCCGTCACAAGGTATGACCACCATGCTCACCATAATTGACCGATTCTCCGAGTCATGTCACTTCGTTTCCCTTCGCAAACTGCTCTCTGCTTTTAAAACAGCCCATTGCCTGATTAAGCATGTTTTCTGCCTCCACGGCATCCCCGTTAACATCCTGTCTGACCAAGACTAGTCTGACCTCTGGCTACCATCCCCAGACCAACGGTCAGACAGAACGGCTCAATCAGGAGGTTGAGGCTGCTCTCCGCTGTCTCACTACCACGAATCAGGCCGACTGGAACCAACACCTCCCTTGGATTGAGTATGCTCATAACTCCCATGTCTCTACAGCCACTGGTCTCTCCCCCTTCGAGATCTCCCTGGGTTATCGACCACCACTGTTCCCTACAGATGAGAGGGATATCTCTGTTGCGTCAGTTAACCACCACCTTTGCCGAGCCGTAAGATTTGGAAGGACACCATCTGTGCTCTCTCACGTTCCTCAGCCGGCAATAAGTAGTATGCTGACCGGAGGCGCATTCCACCTCCCACCTCATCAAGTCTGGTTATCGGCCCAACATATCCCCCTCAAATCAGTTTCAAGAAAGCTCTTTCCTCGTTTCACCGGTCCTTACCCTATTGAGTCCTTCCACAGTCCGTCTCCATCTTCCAGCCAGACTCAGAATCCATCCCACTTTCCACGTCTCCCAAATAAAGCCTATCCAGACCAGTACAGTGTGCCCACCCGCCCGTATTATTGAAGGGCACCCTGCCAACGATGTCTGGAGGATCGTGGCTTCCCATTGTAGGGGTCGGGGACACCAGTATCTCGTCGACTGGAAGGGCTACTGTCCCGAGGAGCATAGCTGGGTGCCCCCTTCTTTCATCCTAGACCAAAGTCTCATCAGAGATTTTGAGGCTGGACCGCCAACTAACGGTCATTGAGAGTTTTCAGCACCTTCAGAGGTTGTCCACAAGGGGTCGCCAGAGCTGCATCTGGCTGGAGCAGTTCCTCACCTGGGCTCCTGTCCAGGTGATCCTTGTTGGGGCTGATTGGGCTGAGCTGCTTATAAGGAGCAGTGATCCAGCTACTCGTTGCCTTAGTGTTTGTTACTCCTGGTAACGTTTACCTGTTCTCAGCGCCACATTTCTAGTCTCTAGTCTTTGCAGTATTTTCTAGTCATTTCTTATTTTGGTTTTTCTTTGTTACTTTGTTTCACCTGTGCCACCAGTAATTCCCTTTTGTGCTTCTCTCTTCAGGTTTAACTTCACTTGTGCTCATACTCACTGTCAAGATTTTCTGGATTTCACACCACCCGGGTCCTGCTCACAGTGCTCTGCTTGAACTGCCCGCTCCAGCCATACACCATCCGCCGTGCACCCCTCTGGACAACAAACGCCTGGACGCCGCTGTAAAGTCTCTCGACTCACCCCTCCCTGGCGTCATCATCTGCCAATAAACAGTAAGCTCAGTTTCTACTCACCTCCGCACAACTCACCTTCTCCGTCTCACCTCCAGAAGTCTCCGGTCTCCTGGATTCCCCTTCCATTCCCTGCCGAGACCATTTGCTTCCTGCTTCAAGACACATCCACAACATTCAATAAATTTTGTTATTATTGTATTCCTGAGAGTCCTCTGTTTATGTGGGTCAAATATCTGAAAAATATGACACAGACATTCTCTAATTATTATCTAAAATTAAGCATTTGTGATTTAAACTTTTAGAAATTAGAGTGTTTTTTGTGTGTGTGTGTATTAAATCCTTGATTGAACATGGTGCAAAGTAGTATGGCAAAAATTGCATCTAAACACATGGAAATGACATCTGGTTTTTGTCTCTCTGCATTGGCAATCACCTCCAGCACTCCAGTAAAAGTCTTAAGTTGACATTCAGTTTTTCCTGAAGCCAACCCCTCTGCTGACTAATTACAATAATAATTTTGGTTCCGGCTAAACTTTGTTGAAGCTGTGACCTGAGCCTGCTGCGAGCGGATCGGAGATAATGAAATAATTGCCCCTAATACTGTTTTCCCCACCGAGCTGCCGGCGAAAAAACCTCTAGCCTCAGACGATGAGGCATCAACATTCATTTGGTCTCTATCAGCTGCCTTTTCCACTTTAATTGAAATTTAGATTGTTGTTGACCCCCTGGTTGAGGTTTGCTGGACCGAGCCGGAGAGAGGCTGGATCTTCTGCAGCACTAATGAGGTGGGCTGGCCAGAGAATGAGATCTATCTGTCATTGTGTGTGTGTTTTCATAAAAAGAGGAATTTAAGGCCATTTATCCTCCCCCAGCTAAGCTGTCGCTGTTGCATATGTATGTGTTCGTGATGATTAGATGTGAACATGCACGCAAGTACCAGAGCTGCATGCGTGTTTCTAGTGTCACTGCTTGGGAAAGCTTTCGCTCCAATGGGATTTTTTTTTTTCCCCCCTGCTGTTCCTGAAAACAACCTCCGGGATGTTAAAGGAAGAAGTTCCTCTGGCTAAGTTGCCTTATCCGTCTGCTTTCATTTCAGCCTGTCCTGCACATCTGCTCACTAACTAATGAGAGAGTAGGAACGCCTGCAGCAATAAACGTGGAAAATAAAATCTAGCTTGTCATATATTTGGGATTTCTTGTAGGTTGCACATTTGCAGGAGTCCTATGCTGACTACAACTATATATAACTTTAATTACAAAATTTCTAGATATGGTTGGGAACAGAAAAAAATCCAAAATAACTTTTTACAACGCATTTTGGACAATTTCCTTCAATCTTTTCCTGCGTTCAGTGTAACATCTTTATATTTTTCATTCCTGTCTTGTTTCCTTTTTTCTATAAGTCTCCATAAATCCTTAATTTGTTTCTTTATTTCTTCATTTTTTCTTTTCATCCATCAGTTCTTTTTTTTCATTTATATCTTTCATCCTCTGTTTCTGCCTTATTTCTGTCTTCCCTTCTATCCCATCTCTTTATCTCCTGCCTTTCTTCCTTGTGCCCACTCTTATTATCTTGTAGTTTATGATCTTACTTGTCTTTTCGTGCTTGTCTTAATACCTTCATCCTTCCTTGTGTCCCTTCTTATGACCTGACTCCATTCCATCCATCTTTGCTTGCTTTCAGGATTCATATTTATATTTTAAAGTTACGACAAACGAAAGACAATTCAACAGATTGGAACTTTATCGAAAGTGGAATTAGAAATTGTTATAAAAGGAAATTTAATTTATCCTTAAATTTGTTTTAGGCAACAACTGTTTAAATTATCTTCTCTGCTCATGGTTATGTTTGCTGACTTTGTCTGTATACATAATCATCCTGCCTTATTCTGTTTATTATTTCATTGAATTTCCAAGAATTCTTGCAGTGATAAAGTGCAGTTTGTTGTAAAGGAACATGGGAATTGCGATCTGTATGTTACTTCTACGAAACGTATCACATAGTTACGAGCTTCTCTCTTTTTACAGAAAATTCCATGCATTGAGTACTCTTGCATCTTTAAAGGTCTCACAACAGAAGCCGAAGTCACAAGGTTACTCGGGTGAATGTCAGCCACTCTATGACTTAAACCAAACCATTTCTGCTGATAAGAGTGGCGGATCGCGGATTCACTTGCTTAAATGACACTCTGGGCAGTTTTTACCTTCCTGTAAGACGTTGGTCAGAGTTAAGAACCAATGAGAAGAAGAATCTGATCCCTTTAGGTAACTTTTCCTCTTTATTTAAAATAAGAAATAGATTCAATTTATGGCATGGTAAAATCAAAGGTACAAATCCAAGTTTAGATAAATGTTTATATTACCATTTGAACATAAATGCTGTTAAATAATGATATTTATCCAATTTGAGAAGACATCACTAAAAGGGCGAGAGAAGGTGCAAGATCAGATTGCGCTATGGGAATTTATCCACTCCCATCTCCCAGATTCTTGTAGATGTTCAATGGACTAGACCATCCATCCATCTTTATATCAACTTTCTCACAGTAAAATTCTGCCACTACATTTCAGCATGGTGAAACAAGTTGGTGTAATTGGGTTGATGTCCAGTTTTTGTGCTTGAGAATCATTTGTTATGTTGGTCAAAAAACTCTTCATCCGACCACATCCCATTCTTTCGTTTTGTATTGTCTGCTACATGGCTAGTGGAAAAGTTTAAGCAACAAATGTTACTTTCTACATCTGTTTTTTGTTGTTTCTAGCTGTTGGATTGTGATTGCATTTAAGACAGGAAAGCAGAAGTAATATTGAAGTAGTTTGTTACCATATATTGTGGAACCTATTTCTTGAGTAACTGTTTACATAATCACACACCTGTGGACATGATCAAGACTGACAGCTGGTTGTTCATTGTTGTTTCCATCCATCCATGCATCCATGGATCCATCCGTCCGTCCATCCATCCATGCATCCTTCCATCCATGCATCCATCCATCCATCCATCCGTCCGTACGTCCGTCCATCCATCCATGCTTCCATCCGTCCGTCCGTACGTCCGTCCATCCATCCATCCGGAATGGCAATTTTCCAAAGCTGAACAAAGCAGGAATCCTGAACGATTCTGTGTATAAATATTGAAAATGTAGCTTCATTCACTTATATATATTGTACATTTTGTTTGATTTTGTCCATCCACCCTAGCAGAAACATCTTCTTCTGATAAGGTTAAACAGCCCTACTCTGTGTATATCAAATATATATTTTTAGGTTTGAGAATATCAAGGCATTTTCATTTACTGATCTTTTTCTCAACTGACAACAGAAAATTATTGTTTAATATTGAAATACATTTATTTTTCTACCTACTACTTATCCAATCATTTCAATGTAGTTGATGGAGAAGATAAATCTTTGCTGTGACCAAATTCCTTCGAATAACCCGCTATTTGTACGGTGGGTCCTTTAAAAGCCAAGAAAACACGAAAGCTATAAATTAACGGCTGTTAATTCTAAGAGGTCTGGTCTTCTCCAACAGTTGGTAGATTCGTCTACTGAGGGCAATAAATTGTACTCTGCTTCCCAGAGGACTTTATTGTGAATAAAATCACTTTAACTGTTTTGAGCTCCCCAGTCCTTTTATATATGGGTCAGAAGTATAACCATGACAAATATTGATGTTACATGCAAGAGCTAGGACTTTTCTATGACTAGAGCAGATAAATGGCTTGTTAAGGTTATGTACGTTCTTAAACCTTCTTGACTGCTTCTAAATGGTGAGGTCTTGGTAGGTTTGCAGTTTTAGAAGAATCCTTCATAATTATTATTATTATTATTTAACACTGCTCTCTTCAAAGCTTGGAATGTTTCATAACCAAAACATGGTCTAACTTATCTAAAAGTTTTACTATGGCCTGTCTGTTGAATTTTACTCGAAGAACAGCTTTTTTTAATAAATCGCACAGGGTTGCAGACCTTTGAATTCACAATCCAAATTGTATTTTTATGAGTGATACATTCAAATTAAATTGAATACTAATGTGCCCTACACTATTCAGATTTTTATTTATTAAAGGTTTCTTTCCATATCCTCCAAGAATGATGTGAGGCACTATGTTTCTGCATTATTCTAATAAAACAGTCAAATAATCCTTAGATGTATTTCAATTTATTCCTGCCAAATATGACTATGACAATGTTCTGCATACAGATGGATGCTGCTGGAAGATCAGATGTTATTGAGAGAAATCACTGAGCTGGGACTGTATAAACCACAGAGATGTTTCCAAAGAGCTGGACCCACTTCAGACTCCTATCACATGGTAACCACTCCAGCGGTCAGGATCAATATTTCTGGAGAAAGGAGACGTCTTTGAGGCGTGCTCTCTCCCTGGAACGCTTGCCCATTGCACCAGAATTATAGCTATAAAAATCTGTCGGTGCAACATGGATTTCAGAGGACATGAGTCTTCATCTGGTAGCTGCACAGAAACCAGCAAGCCTCAATTATTCAGAATGTTAACTTGTGGGACCGTGAAAAGCACTATGCGAACATAATGAGAACACAAATGAGATACAGACTGTAATCTCTGTTATTTATTAAAATTGATTATCTTTATGGCTCAACTAATCAAAGATTAAAAGATTGCTGTGGCCTTGTTTGCCAAAGGCAACTCAGCCCAGTTCGTTTTCTTAATTGCTTTTTGACGCGAGGCACAGATCCTCAAAGATAGGCCCCGAAGTCGTTGTTAACACTGGTACAGTTTTTAATTAGCCCCTTTCATACGCATGACTTTCATTGCGGCACTTCTGTGACAGCTGAAAGCGCACAGCCTCGGCAAGCACAACCCCAGTTTGGCGGTTGTTTAACATATAGGTATAGTATAACAGCGGTCCAACAGGAAGCGGTTAATCAGAACAGAGATGTTTAATCACTCATAGGTGCCTGGCATAGGTGGTAGGTAGACTGGATGGCTGAAGTAACAGATCTACATTAAAATCCACATGCTAGTAGGCAGAACAGAAAGGTAGGAGCTGTATTTATACAATTATGCATTATGAGCATACAAAGAATGCCTGACCAAAGCAAAGTCTGCTTTTCAATTAAACAATCCAAGACACAGGGACTTGCAAAGTAGTCCCGCTTCCTTAAACATTTCACAGCTCTATCACCAAAAGTCAGTTATTGCTGCATTTAAATCGAAAATATTGTTTTTTGTTGTAAACAAATCTTAAAAGTTTGGCTGTCATGTTGAAGCAATGTTTGTTCTATCGTCTAGAAATTTCATGGCATAGCTACAGTCCTTGCAGGATGTGTACTTCCACCACAAGCTAATAGGCTCATGGTAACTCTACAGGAGCTGAAGAAATTAGCAGCTCTGATGTGAGAACCTGTTAACGGTCTAGTGCTGGAAGAAACTCCAGGTCATGAGCAGATTCGACAAATGTGTTGAAGAAGCTGCTCTGTTCCAATGACATCAATACAGAAATGCTAGCCTACAGTTCTCGAAAACTACTTAAAGCCATACGTCACATTATCCTGATCTGATCATTCAGGACATAATGGTAAAAGCATCATGGTTGCTCTACAACAACAACCCTCAATCTTTTTTTTTCTATGTCACATTGTGTCCTGCAGGAACACAGTTTTTTGTTTCTGTACGTTTAGGGCAGCGCCTTCCAATGCTGCAGCCTCAGGCACCTGTGGCCCCATGTATATCTCCTTGTTCGTTGGGGTTTGAATGGGACGTTCTGAAACACATTTAACTGCAGGTTGTACTTGGTATGACTATATATGTGGCAAATTAAGGTTGATTGATTGATGTTTTGGGGAGGCCTTTCCTCAACCAGGATGGGGGAGTTGGACAGTGGTGATAAGAAGATAGGTCTAGCTAAATACGGGGTAATCAAGGATGAAAAGCCAGTTTAAAAGGTAAAAAAGACTTGAGGCAGTAGCATAAACTTTACTTCCACTAGAACTAAAATAAAATGGTTTAGATCAAAGCATATTTCGTCTTTCTAGTCTGTATATGTTCATATATAGTTTTTAGACAAACTTTATTATTTTAAATACACTTTGTTTTCTAATCTACTCTGATATCACTGGTACCTGAAATCCCAAGCACAGAGAAAAAAAGATGAAGCAGTCAGCTGGATAATCATCTCCTAAATTTGAGAGGGATCCACCGTTCAGTGGGATTAGCAGAGAGATTAAACGAGACCCGGATCTGAGCCGTCCTCAGTCAGCAGACGTGAAGAATGATCCGAGTTCTTTGCTCACAGTTGATGGGGAAATTTGCATACTCGGGTTTGTCAAGTGTGAAAACACATCTTGCCTATTGATAGGTACAAGTCGTCGAGTAAAAAATGACACTGAACGGTGCATTTGGATTCGAGTGTACATGTGCGTTTTATATTTTGAATAAGCTTTGCTGGAGTTTTTTTTTAAATCCAAACGTTTCAGTCTCTTAGGCTGGGGCTGGGCTGGGAAATGAGATTCTGCTGTCGAGTATAATCCACCTCTATAATGACTTCCTCGTAAAAAAGAATAGATAGTTTGAGCCCACAGGGGGGTTTGCTAAGTAACTCTGTCAGATAGCAATGGCTATTCAACACTAACATAGCCGAACGCCACAAATACAGTCCATCTGCTAAGGAGGGCATTTCACAGCTCCACTCCAAGCTCTAAAATGATATTTTTATTCTCACAGGGGAAAACTTTCCTTACTTGCAGCAGAGATACAGAAACATTTCAGCGACTTTTTTATTTTTAGAAAAGCTCATTGATGGTTCCCCATAAAGAGTTATCAGATTTGCACAGCCAAAGCTTTATCAAACCTGGCACATAATAAAAATTTTCATAATGGAGTCTCAAATCAATTTATAAAAGTCAAGCCCCAGTTTGGAGTTGTTGGGGCTAAAAAATCTAATATATCAATACTGATAATGCTCCAATGAATCCATGACTGTTTTCCATCTGGACCTCTTTCTTTCAGATTTAATCTTATGGATAAAAAATGTATTCCTCCATTTCTTAAGAAATGAGAAATTATAAATGAAGAGCATTTCAAGTTAAAATGTACAAAATATAAAACCTGTTCTCTAAGAGAGCTCTAACAGAATTTGAAGTTGACAGTAAAAAAAAAAACAATAATCTTTTCTTTATTTTCACTGTGGCTGGTCTGTTTAAGAACAACTAAATAAAAGATCCTTCAGGATTTTTTTTAGCAAATTTCAGTATAAAATGTCTCCAAATTACAATTGTCTTAATGAAAAAGAAAAATGACACGTTCAGAAAACAACTTTATTTCTAAAATATGATTCCCATTTGTACTTTCTGAAATAAAAAAAATGAAACAAAAACATTATATGGAACTGAATAAAACTGATCCAATAAAATATTTACGCGCACGTAAAATCTTCAACTAGACATCCTTCAGTGTAATCAAGAGTCCCTGAACTGTTAGGAATGGTCTTTCATTCAATCTGAACAAAGCTATCATACAGACTCTAACTCAACTGTCATTAGCAGCTAGTGTTTATCTAGCTGTGGCATCTTTTAAAAATGCTTAAAAAACTTAAATATCACTCAGCCCAAGTTTCCCCCTTCATCAATAAGAATCAGAATCAGAATCAGCTTTATTCGCCAAGTATGTTTACACACACAAGGAATTTGTTTCCGGCTGTTGTTAGCTCTCTACAATTTACAAACAATACAATATACAGACAAGACTATGTGGACTCTACAATTTACAAACAATACAATATACAGACAAGACTATGTGGACTCTACAATTTACAAACAACACAATATACAAACAAGACTATGTAGACAATATACAAGTTTACATGTTCAGCAGAGCTTGCATATGTACAGAAAATATAAAACTAGTGTAAGATAAATAGTTAAGGTGCAGTTACAGTATTATATAGCATGTATAAAGTGCAGTATCACATGTAAAGAACAGTAAACAGCAGTTTAGTTTTTGTTATTAATAAGTTTGATGGCATTTGGAAAGAAACTGTTACAGCGTCTGTTTGATTTTGTGTTGGGGGCTCTGTAGCGCCTGCAAGAGGGTAAAGGTTAATGACTTTGTGACCAGGGTGTGAGGAGTCTGTGATATTATTTTCTGCCCGGTTTATGGTCCTTGATTTGAATAAGTCCTGGAGGGTGGGCAAAGGAGCACCGATGATTTTTGCTGCTCTAGCCACCACTCTTTGCAATCTGTATCTGTCCTGTTTTGTGGCTGAACCAAACCACACTGTGATGGATGTGCACAGGACAGATTCAATGACTGCAGTGTAGAACTGTTTCAACAGCTCCTGTGGCAGACCGTGTTTCCTCAGTTGACGCAGAAAGTACATCCTTTGCTGGGGCTTTTTGAGAATGGAGTTGATGTTGGCCTTCCACTTTAAGTAATTGGAAATAGTAGTTCCCAAGAACCTGAAGGTCTCCGCGGTAGACACAGTGCTGTTGAATATGGTGATGGGAAGCAGTGTCAAAGGTTTCCTTTTAAAATCCACCGTCATCTTTACAGTCTTTAGTGTGTTCAGCTCTAGGTTGTTCTGACTGCACCAGAGCACCAGCCGATCAATCTCCTGCCGATATGCAGGCTCGTCTCCATCCTGGATTAGTCCAATGATCGTAGTGTCGTCTGCAAACTTTAGAAGCTCT
>JAVLVB010000194.1:1241577-1260712 GCA_032876305.1 Orestias chungarensis
GAGGTGCAGTCGTTAGAGTAGAGAGAGAATAGCAGTGGAGAGAGGACACAGCCCTGTGGTGCACCAGTGCTGACTGTTCTTGTGTCAGAGGTAATATCCCCCAGCCTCACCTCTTGTGTCCGGTCTGTCAGAAAGCTGGTGATCCACTGACAGATGGCGGGGGACACACTGAGCTGAGACAGTTTGAGGTTGAGGAGTTTTCACCTCGTTTAACAGACGATGTCCCGCACTGGCGAAAAACTCGATAACCTTTGAAAGGGGCAGACATCTCTGTGCGAGAAACTTTTACATAATGTTTTGGTGTGTTTTAGCACACAGTAGGAGCTTGAACCAGTTTAGTCTTGGCTTTTTTTGCTGCTTTAGAAGCGAGGGTAGTTTCCCGCGTCTTTAAAGGGCTCCTGATGCCCTTTAAACTTTAGTCCATGGGAATGTTTCGAAATGTCATCACAACCTACACCATGGTCCGATGCATAAAATTATCTTTTTCTTTTAGAGTTCAGAATTGCCACCAAAGAGAGAAATAGAAATAGAAAAGACCCAGAGTAAATAAGCCACCTATACTCTGTACTACAGAATGGGCAAAAACATACAGCAGCAAACAATCTTTATTGCCTCAGGATGAGACTGAGTCACACTGAAGCACACAGATGCCAAATACACAGACACACTTACTTGGAAACATATTTCCGGATTTTCAAGCCACTGACCATACATCCTGTACCCAGAGCCATGTTGCCGTGCTCGCCGTGCTTATTGTTAAACTGCGCAGCATCTATATTATGTACTTTGCAGATTTCACCACCAAAGCCTGGATTTACACCCTGCTGACTTTCTTTGTGGAGCTCCCTTACTTTCCCACAGTCCTTTGTATTTGTCTTTTCACTGTCATCCTGTTTGAACCCGCACTTCCTTTCCTTACATATTGCCCAGACTCTTATGTCTACTTGGGAAGTTAAGCTGTTTGCGTTAGATAGGCAAGATTGCAGCTCATTTGGACTAAGGCCTTATAAAATCCCATAGATCTTATCCTAATTGCCTAAGATTTAAGTGGGGAAATCTGCTGAGCACAGCAGAGGAACTTGTCATTCGAAACAAACAAGGATCCAGTGCAGCTGTAGAGGAGCAGCTTCACACTTTCTTTAGGAAATGATGAGGACTTAAAAATAGTCCTGCAAATGCAAATAGGACAGCATGCCGGCAGGTAGCCATGTACAAACTCTTCCTGAACTGTGGGAAAATCCCAAGCATTGTATTTACTGAAGATAATTACAAAAGCAATAGTGACAAAGAAATGACAGCTAAACGTCCGGGGTGTTGATTCAACTGTTGTCAGTGACCTCCTCAAATACTCATCGTGAACACGTTGTTTCCTGCTGACAAATTCTCATTAGCATTTCAAAACGCTGTGAGATGATTGAAGGAAATAACTAACTAAGAATATTTCTGCTCTGGCTTATTCTCATTCTGCTCATGCGTCTGTGAGAGTAAAGGTCAAAACGAACATCTCAGCAATCAGAGCAATGGAACCACTTACCCGGCGCAATACACAGCTTTGTAAAAGCAGCTTTAAAACAGTCTGGTGGAATTCGCAGCTTCATCTCCAACCATTGCCGACATGCTCTATGTATCTGGGTAGAAATGCAGGGGATGCGCAAGACAGATTACAGCTTTGAGATGTCTTAAGGCAAGCAAACGATAGTTTCGTATTTGAGGTAAAGAAAAATATATATTGCGTATCTATATGTATATTCTTACCCCTACGTTGGTCGCCATTGTAAACAGCTAATTATATCTTTATTAGTCAATAGTTAGTCTATAAAAGCTTTGTAAATCATTAATAGGTGCCCATTATGCAATAATAAAAGTTGAGAAAGAGGCAAAACTGACTATCTATTCACCTAAATATTTATTTTAGGGTTGGTATGTTTAACATTTTCAGACTAAGTAGGCATTTGTAAAACTATGTTTTTCAGCAATCATGACCTTTATTTATAAATGTATGTGAGTGTGTTGAATAAAGTACATTTACAAATGTTTATCTTGCATTACAAGGTAGTAACTTAGTCTAAAATGTTTAATTATTTAAAACAACTCTAGAGGAAATCTATAGGTGACTGGATTTGGCTCCTTAATAAGCAAGATTTATAAGGTATTTACAGATGAATAAATAACTTATTTATGAAGCTATTTACTAACCACCTATAAGGTGAGCCTTATTGTAAAATACTCACTGTTTTGTCATGATTTTCTGTCTATCTTGATTTATCAGAGATGTTCTTTATGATGTGAGCCTACTTATAAATAAGTGTCTTCATTGGGCAACATTGGAATTAGGTTATGCCAAGTAATTAAAGTAATGAAAAGGCTGTCTTTAAGTAGCACTTGGTGCATATGCACAGATCAGAGTTGTGACACTAATGCCATAGAATGTCAGTCATATAAGAACATATGAGGAAGTTTTGTTTAGCTTGGGAGAAAACTGTGCAACATTGTGAAGTATATAGAAAGGAAACCATGGAAGGTTATGTACTTGAAGCTCTTTTGGTCTATATATCATTGAAATCCTACATGCCTTCCATTTGTGACATGGTGATTGGTATTAGTACTGTTTCTGGAATAAAGATATTATGATAAAGCCCTATCATTAAAAACTATCTGCATTTACTTGGGATATTGAGCAACTGAGTTCTTGGTGAGCTTCACTTAGGTTTTCTTTTGGGTTCTATCATGGGTCTCACTGGCCAATGTGAGATTAACAAAGAAAATTTGTACTTAATTTAGTTTAAAATGTTAATGTCACTAACAGTAAATCAGTGATCTTATCAGTTTATCACAATCAGGTAATCTATTCTTACCTGAAATCTGGTCCCAGAAGTACAAGTTCCAGAAAAGTAACCCAGACATTTTTTTGATGGTGAACACTCGGAGGACAATTTTCTATGGCAAAGAATCCTACTTTAACATACTCACCTTATCAAAAATAAAAAATAAAAAAACATTTATGTCCTGCCATTTATGTCCTGCCTTACCCTGATAGGTACCAATATATTTGCTGGATTAAGTCACCAGTTGATGAGTTAATCCAGTCAGAGGTGCTGACTTTCATTCAGACCACCACACTCTCAACTGCTCCTATGCACAGCAAACTCCTGGCTTGAGGTTGAGGAACAGAACCACATTATTCTTATTACGCAAAAGACTGGATACACAAAAACCCTCCCCTTTATGACTAGGCTTATGGATCCTTTCTGTAGCGCCCAAGGGGGCAAGGGAAACCCTGGTGACGTCCAATCTGCTTTGAGAACAAGCTTTACTTTGTACCAATATTGCGAACACAGATCCTGCTTTGTTTATTCAAGGACTGGATTGCCCTTATGAGCACCTTGGGCATATCGTACCTACAAAGAACCACATACAAAATCCTCCAGGTAACACAATCTCAAGCTTTTTCCTAATTCCTAATAAATGTGTACAGAACAACTAAACTTTCTCTGCGGTTCTGCAAGGATACAGATCTAAACTTTTATTCCACAGACAGGTTGAAGGTCTTACTGCTGTTGCTGAAACCTGAAGTTCAACAATGTCTTATAGCCGTTTGTCAAGCATGCTACAACAAACATTGCCTAACAGGCTGTAACAAGCACACCAGCCCCACAATGTCCATTATCATCAGCATCTGTCAAGTGCAGAAACCACATTGCAGGAAGGTATTTAAGTTTTGAAAACATTGTTTTTTGATTAATGAGCTGATCATAGTGCACTGTTTGATACAAAGGATTTGATATGTATGTATTACTGATTTGAAATCAATTGAAACTAAGTGCCTTGAGATGTTGTGAAACTGAGCCATATAAAATAACTTGAATAATTGTATATGTCATGCTGGTTATATACATTTATTATAACCTATTCTGACTTTTCTCTTGTCTCCTTTTTTTTCTGGTTGGTGTTTCACACTGCTGGGCATTGAAATTACAAATGTACCAAGTTCCTTTTTAAAGGTCAATGCCTTTTTAACAGTGCTATGGCCTATTATCAACTTTCTGAAACAGATCATGTATTCAGATACAGATATATTTTATCTGGGACTAATTTCAACAGAAACAGAAATGGTGGGCTTGTCCTATGGCCTTGTGTTTTCTATGCCAGACCTCCTGGACAAGTGTAGTTTCAAAAAGGAAAAAAAAAGGTTATGTTGGTTATGAACCAGCTTAAAAATCTGACTTAGTGGCAGAGAGGACCTTTGAGGTAAAAGGTCTTCTATATTTAATAGATGTTGCGAAAACATTTTTTTATAGACTGGCATTATGTTTAACAACCTTTCGCGCCATTTACCCTGAAGGCTCGTACGCTCTGTTGTTCTGTTTGAATAAAGAAGTAGAAAATGTCTCAAGGAAAGTAATAAAATAGATGACAATTTTAAAAAGTAAAGAAGAAACCAAACGGCTGAAACTTAAACTGACCTACATTTCTGAAAATGCGCGGTTAGGAGACTCCTGTCTTTTACCGACTTGGAAAATAGTTTCTTAGTGGTGGAAAAGTGATGCATAGTGATGACTTATTAGCTTATCCGTATTGAACATCTCATACATCTTTCAGGAAGGTGGATTACTTTCAAGTGGAACGCTCTCTGGAATGTGGCCTCCCAAAAAAAAAAGAAAAAAGTGCATAATGTCAAGAAGCCATGAGGAAATCTATTTGCAGGAGGGGAGGAGGGAGAACAAAGATGGTGATGCAGAGAGCAAGGTCGGAAAGTTACCAGGCAAATTGCTTCTGAGTCTTCTTTCCCTGAAGGGGCAGGGGGTGGAGGAAATTTTCAAGCCCAATTATTCTTAATCTACAAGGAGACAGATATTGATTATTTCACTGAAGACTGAAAAACACAAACAGCATGAGAAAAGGGCCTCCAGGTAAACAAAGACTATTCAGTCACAATCAAAACATATCATTTATAGTTAGCTGGAGTGCCATGCTGGTACCCAGAAGTTCATAAGTGCCTGATGTGAAGGAGATGGGGGAGGGCCAAATGCGTTTTGCAGCTGACCTAATCAATGCCGTGATTAATGGAGCTAATTTTACCTGGACACTGCGGGTCATTACATCCTGTTTCCCATCTCGTCCTTCCTTGTGTCTATATAGAGGCCAATGTGGATAATGTGTTTGCTTCACTAATGAGAGTCATGCATAGAAAGAAAGGACAGCGCAGGGTTGAAGTCTCGGGCGTAAAGTCATCTGGGACTGCAGCCCTGCATGCAGAGATGCTATCTGCTGCAGCTGCTGAAACTATCTCCAGGGCTTACACAGTCTCCTGACATGGCCCCGCAGAGCTGTCCAGTTATTCTGGCTCAAGTCTGAGTGACTGGAGAGAATGTGTTGCTGTCAATCAAGGAATACACATACATATCATCCAAAATACTATTGGATTATGTAAACCCTCCTCTGTTTTTCTAAGACATCAATCCTAGGATTTATGGGAATCTTCAAACATAAAGTTGATTCTGCTTGTTGATATCCTCCCAAATTTGATTACAACTTCAATAGGTGAGGCAGCACCGAAGGTAACTGTAGAACCTGATCTGTGTTTGGACTGTTTCAATTGAGTTAAGCTTTCCGAGCTAACAAAAATACTAGCTTCATCGGAACCTTCAACCTGCAGTTTGAAATCAATTTGAACCTATTCAATTTAAGAATTGTTCACTATGATTCCCTTTATGGTTGATCTATTAAATAAACATTTACTACAGGCTTTTAAGGTAGTTGTAATTAAAACATCACTTAACAAACATTATTTTCTCTAAGTGGACTTAATTAGTTATAGGCATCATGCAATCTTCATTTCTTATCTAATATATTTTTTTGCTAGGCAGCAAAGTACATCTAAACAATAATGACCAGTTTGAAAAGTTGTTTTTGAACAAGATATGTCTTTTAGTCCCATATCAAACAGGTTTTTAGGACTTCACCGTAGAAATATTCCAAATATTCTCTTTTCGACGGAGGCTGAAAAACTACTTCAAGCATTTGTTAGTTTAAGGCTGGACTATTGTAACTCTTTATTAGCAGGAAGTTCACAAAATGCAGTTAAAGGTCTTCAGTTGGTCCAAAACACTGCAGCAAGAGTTCTGATGAAACTTAAAAACAGAGATCCTATCTCTCCTATTTTAGCTTTTCCTACAAGTTTAAGTTTATTCTTCTGAAATATAAAGCCCTCACCAATCAAGCTCCATCACCCTGTCTAGTTTCAAGGTTAAGATTGAACTTTCGTTTTTTCTCCCCATAGAAGCTACACCTGGTTAAGTCTTATCAGAGCCCGAGTTGGGTATGGCACATGGCATCTCATACTGGATCTTTCCTGGCAGAGCCGGCCCAAGTCTCCGTGGGGCCCTAAGCAGAATTTGATTTTGCGGCCCTCTATGTAAGTAAATGTTGCTTGTTGATCATTCACACACCTACAATAAACTCAATGCAGCTCTAGAAGTGTTGTTTACCTTCTATTGACAAGCTGTAATGTGTGTAAAGTGATACCAATGCAATAATATTATGAATAATATTAATGAATGAATGATGAATCATGTCCAGGTCCATGGTTTTTAATCTTAAAGGGCAACACATCTAGCTACAGAGGTGGCCTGGGTTTATTTTACAGAAAATTCCAACAACAAAAAAAGTGCAACAGCAATGGGCAGTGAAACAAAAGCATGCAAAACCTAGACATATAAAAATAAAAAAATCAATTGTACAAAATTCGCAAGAATAAAATAAACAATAAATATCACCCATGACATAAATAAAGTTAGCTGAAACAATAAATAAATAAATATGAATATCTACATGAACGCACGCAACGCAAGCTAAATTCCTTCCATTTCACCATGTTACTGCAATTATCTTGAGAATGTTCATGCTGTTTAAGGAGTGCGCCTATGTTGACCCAATCCCCGCTGTCCATCATTTGTAAGTTTTGAGGACTTCTTAGAAAATTGTTTGCAGCAAACGCAGTAAACTGCATCTTGACTTCTTTAATAAATCAGCCAGCTAAACTTAACTTTTCCCCATTGACTAACTTTCTGTGGGTATAATGAAAATGGAAAGTTCGTCCATCAGACCTTTTGGGGAATGAAAAGTTCTCCTTAATAGGCAGTGGCCCTCTGATCACATGCTCAGTCCTCTCTAAATCTGAAAGAAAAGAAGGCCACTCAGCTGGGTCAACTGGCAGAGCTGATGATGATCCATGGTGAGAAGTGGACGTTATAATGAGGTAGCTGAGGAAGTAAACAAAGAAAAACAATGACTAAGAAACAATGAACAATAAGGACATCATATTACAGTTTTGGACAGAATTATTAATGTCAGAATGTTCAGCAGTACAATGGTCAATTAATTTACCAGGTAGATCAACTGCGGTTGCAGTCACAGTGGGGACACAGGATGGGGGTGTGAGCTCTGGAGAGGATGGAGATGGACCTAAGATTAAAAAAAACAAAAAAAAAACAAAAGTAATGCAATACTGATGATGGTGCTTGCTTCAAAATATTAAAAGATAAAACTGAATAAGATAATTTAAGAATTGTAAATGGTGTTTTGCTGTTAACTTACCAGGTAGATTATCTGTGGTTGCAGACACGAGGGGGACAGTGGACACACACGATGGGGGAGCTTTAGAGGATGGAGATGGACCTAAGATGAAAAAACAACAACAATAGCATGCCATGTACATACACACATATTAATGAGATACCTTAACTAACAAATTTCACCTTTGGATGTAATCGTTATACTTCGAAATTATATATAAACAGTATGGAGACGCTTTCCCTCACCTGATGGATTGCCCACAGGTACGTCTGAGAAATGGCACTTGGCGGATTCTGTGCCTCCAAAGTACTTCAGCAGTGCTCCTGCAAAGCTTCATAGAACTTATAAGTTGATGTAAAAATAAAATAAAAAAGGACCCAAGAGTCAACACCCCCAATTTAACATGTTCGCCACCGACGCAAGTACACCCACCCCCCCTTTAGTGTTGACATTAACATTTTCTATTAAACATTAGCAAGACCAAAAAAAAAAAGAAAATACACAGAGCTTATCCGAGAAGCAACTCAATAAAGGTTAAAGATACACAAATACCAACATGTTAATGTGATTTAAGTTACTGTACAGAGATTAACTTCTCTCGTTTTTAACTAGATAGCTAATTACTTGATAATCTCTTTGATAAATTAGCCTACCATGCAAGCCAAAATTCAAACATATCTTTATCTCCGCATTTCTTCTCTTTGTTCTTTTCTCTGCCTCTGACAGATATGTCCTTTTTGTTTCGCTTAACCACCTGTGCCGTCGGTATGCATGAGGCGGGAGCGTAAACTATTTTCTTCTTGACAGGAGGCTCCGGTGTATGGAAAGCCACTTCATTTAAAATTTAAAAAAAATAAATATTTCATGAAATAAATTAATATCCCCATGAAATAAAATAAAATTGACATTTAAAGGAGATTAAAAACATTTTTTTCCCCACATTATTTATAAAGTTTTATTTCATGGGGATATTAATTTATTTCCTTAAATATTTATTTATGTAATCTTGAATGAAACGGCTTTCCATACAGTTGCAGCGAAGCTTCTTTAGCTCCAGAGCAGAGGCAGTAAGAATCACTAGGTTTAAACCAGCAGCATTCAGCTGAAATTGTGTTTTCTATAATAATATAGTTGTAATAATATGGATATCACCAATTCTACATGGAAAAAAAATAAAAAAATTACTTTTTTTAAAACTGCTCTTGGGGGCCCCCTTGTGGCCTTGGGGGCCCTAAATCGTCACTTAGTTCGCTTGTGCCTTGGGCCAGCTCTGCTTCCTGGTGAAGGGGATTTTTTTTTTCTGTCCGCTGTGCTACATGCATGCTTAGTAGGAGGAAATTCTGTAAATGCATACAATTGCCTACAGTGAAGTGCTGCAAGTCAATTAGTCAATGCAATCTGTTGTGTTTTAGATAGAGATTCTTTCGGACCAATCTGAATAATAAACTGCCTTTTTGCATTGTTTGATCAATTGTCTATGTATGAGTGGATCTAAACTAATTCTTAAGATTAATTAAAGCGCCTCGAGATGACCTGCTGTGAACTGATATGATATAAATAAACTGAATCAAATTGAAAACATGTTTTTAGTCTTATGCGTATGTATCTTTTTTTAAATGTGCATTTAAGTTCTGATAACACAGGTTAGCAGGGGTTTAAAATCCCCCTTTGGTAAAATTATCGTAACATTTTATGTTAAAGAAGCGAAAGTAAATTACCCTTAGTTAACCTTAATCACGAGCAACATTTATTTCCCAGCTAACCTCTCACTGTAAGGTTTAAGCTGTTTATATTGTGATGGCTGGGTTTGTGGTTCCTGCTGCTTAGTTAATGTTTGCTGCATTGGTTAAAGCAAACATTACAAGAAGATACATGTTTTTATTGCATTGTAAATCATTTATGTCTTTGCTTTTAATGATTTTTGACTTATGTCTGAGAAACATGAAGCCCCTTAAATCAGTAAAAACGATTGTGTTGGAAATCAGCTGGAGGTCATATCCAATCGTTCTGCTGCAAGTTAAGCACCTTTAGTTGACCTTGTCATATCTGAATTGTTTTACCTGCTGCTAAAGATCATCAAATTATATGATATTTTGAACCTTATTCTCTTAGAATTATGCTCACTAGATCAACAGAGTTTGCTATTCAGCTGTTTATAGCATTCGCTTAAGTAAACAAGTTCATTTGGTTTCATAGTATTCTTTTTAATAATTCTGCTTCTAAATATTACATGTTTTTTTTATATTAGGGATTACTTTTGTTTCCTTTGTGAAATATGAAGTCCTCTAAAATGGCAACAAAAAAGTGCAAAAGCACTTTGGGTAATGGGGTCAACAGAAGGTCAAATCCACTTTTCCTGAACCCTTGCCAACTTGACATTTTGGAAAATTTTATCCGACAGCAGCTTCAAAGCACCTTTAGCTGACCTTAGCAGTGAGTTCAGTTTCAGCAACTGGGGCTTTTTGTGATGTTATTTTTGTGTACGTTTTAGTTGCATGACCGCAGAGGCCACATGAGACTAAAGCTTGAATAATGCCTAAAGACAACGAACCTTCAAGAGGTTTTCTCAAAACGCCCACTACAAAGTTTGGAATTGTAACCCTTTGTGCGGGAGAGAAGAATATAACCTCAATTTGTTCAGGAGGTTTAAGGGGGTGAAGATATAAGTCATCCGAGGTCCATGACTTTATTTATGACTTTTAAGTCCCCTCAAGAAGAAGATGCTTCTATATGGTTCCTTGTTTAGCTACATCATATTTCAGTGAGGCGGAGGAAAAAAAAGTATCCGTTCTTTTGCATCTGCTGGATATTGAAAGAATACATTACATTGGGTTTAACCCAAGGTGCAAGAGATGCTTGCACTAAAGTAGCCAACATTAAAATTGGGAGGCCTAATGTTGGTTTTAAACAACCAGTGTGTCTTTAAAGCTTAGCTGATAAAGCAGAAGACGTGGGAACAATGAAAATCCAGAAATGGTCTACATTTAAACTGCAGGTTTTTCATAAAAGATAGGATTAGTATTAATGTTCGCTTTTTATAGATGCATCTGTATTGTTTTATCCCCTCTATACCAATGAACCCATATTTTAAGCAAACAAATAGTTCAGGGAGCAAGAGAAAGTACAGTACAGAATTATTCATGTACTTCGTTTAGCTCTTTTCATAGCTGAACCAATTTCTTTTTGTGAGTCAGTCCATTAGCCCCATACCACTGAAGTTAATGACACGAACATGCTATCTACTGCAGCAGAGCAGGAGACAGCTGGAGAATAAATACATGAAAATAAAAAAACATAGTGGGAAGGCTAAACAAAATGTCACAAACTAGGAATCTTTTCAAAAAACAATGTTGAAATTCTTTCAGACAAAGCGTAATCCATCTCATTTGACTGTCTGAGGAATGTAAAGTCTGGCCCGGGTCTGTTTTTATATTCGTCTAGGTGTTATTCTAAGAAGCGTGACCCGAGACGCAAAACGACATTTAGAACCAACAATGAAAATTATCGAGAATGGAAAGCAGATTATTAGCTGGTCTGGTCGGGGGCAGTCTGGTTGAAAAACAAGCAGTCTGAAATGGTGTTTTCATTGTAGATGTACAACCTGGTGCGTTGCAGCTGAGAGGGTTCATTGATTATTTTATTTAACGGTGCCGCGCCGTAATGCCTCCTGCACCTTCAGAGGTTACTTTAACGCTTACAGATATGTAGATGGCCTATTCTGCCGAGTGGGGAGAAAGGCTCTCTGCCTCTGAATGGACTTGAGGGAGATCGGTTGATGACTTTCATCTGTCATACTTCATATGGTGACATTAACTTTTCTTTTTCATTTTTTTTCTGTTGGAAAAAGTGAAAAATCACAGCAGGACTCCACTGCTCTTTAAAGGATTGAAGCTTAGAATGTAGATACTGGAGAGGACTGACATGAAAGCTTGGCATGCGATCAAAGAGTGAATATAATACATTGAACAGTAAAAAAAATACATGTTACTGTATATCCCAGGTATAGCTGACTCAAATTCATAGGCATGTGAAGGAATGTTGAACCCACCCCAACGATTATCTATAAACTTTGCCCTCACCCTGTCAGACTAACGCTAAAAACTTGACTGGACGCTTGGGAGGAATAACAGCATGTCAGGATCATAAGAGCATAGACACTGGTATGATCACGGGTGCCATGCCCAATACCGTGTTTTAAATGTGTCTATTGATCGACAGAGGAGTGCTTTTAAAGGGAAACAGAGAGAAGATAGTCTTGGTTGAAAATGGGATTTTGGAAGAACCATGTGTTTCCTTTGTGACTTGAGATCAGATGCAGTAATAAATATAGTACCTTTGAGAGTATGCGCAAATTAGGACAAAAAAGGAAAGAGCAGAGGATTGGCTGTACCCTCAACAGTGAAAATAAGGATGTGGTATTGGCAAGAAGGTTTTCACTATGCATATTTATGGATATTAAGTTGTATTAAGAGTGTCAACTATTAAAACAAGCAGCTATCAGCATTTTTAGGAAGGTTTTAGGCATTGATGGGTTTTTGTTACTCTCTGCTGGCTGTAGTTTCGAACCCCTGTAAATACTCATGGTCCCCTATAAAACGGGGAGAAGAACGTGCACCCAACATGGTAAGATAATAGTCTTTAAAGATTTCTAAACTTAATTACAGTGTGTTTTCATTTGTAGTGTTATTATCATTATTATTTCATTGTCTTTAAATAAGGAACAGTTTCAGCATGGAAATGTTTGCTGTGTTTTTATGGGGGATGGCTTTTGAAGAACCAATATGGCACGGATGATGTCTAAATGACACAATGATAATAATAATAAAAAACACATCAAGTGTGTTTAAAACTGACAGGATACTGGGTTTTGATTGACCCCTCTTCACATCCTTCACAAGTCCATTTGGCAGAGCACTTTAAAGACTCAGGTTAAATAAAAATGCATGACTTATCGTCCTGTGGTAATCAACGGACCAACGACAGCAGGAAGAGGAGGAAGAATGCCGACAAAAATAGCAGCAATGTTAAAAAAAAGAAAAAAGAGAGGGCAATAGAGAGAAAGAGTGCTCTGGCCAACACCGGTCAGTTTAGCGACACTGGAAGAAACGCTGGGGCTGCTGGGCACAGGGTTTACCCCGGCTTCTGTTTCTGGGGTTTACGTCTTTGCAAAACCTGCAGAGTGATAACATGCAGAAAAAGATTTGTATATTTTATACACCAGACACAAATGTCCTCATTTGAATGCCAGTTTTTAAAACTTTTTGATTTCCAAAACTGCAAACCACACTCGGAGCACAATTCTGCATCTAAGCCGTGACATGTCCATCGGTCTTTTCCTCCCCACCCTGTGTTCGCTTTGTCTTCAGGCTGGTGCCATTTTAGCTTGATTGGCTGCTTGTCAGCTTCAGGGAACCAATCAGGTCTCAGGAAGGCTCTACCTAAGCTGCTACTGCAGGACTGAGACCCAGCCCCTGCCTCCAGCTGGCATTTTGACACATGCTTGGCACTTGTGCCTTATACATGTGATAGTTAGGCCCTGTTTTGTTAGATTCATTTCTTTTATTTGGCACAACCTAACAGCCCCTCTCTCCCCCCACAGCTTCTTAATCCTTTTGGGGTATTTTCAAAAATAAAATAAATCAGTTGGTTATTTACATTTGCAAGGTCTGTCTTTTTTATGCTGGCTGTCTTGTGTTCTCACCCTCCTTCAATTTAGGGTGGCTGTAAAATAAGCACACAGGAATCCCCGTAACAAGCATCACATACGAAGATCGAGCCCAGAAACGAAGCTGAAAGGAGAAACGCTGATAGGCGCATGGAAAACCTACTTTAAGTCTATGAGGAAACGTCTGAGCACACAATTTTACCTATTGAGCAATGCTGGGTGAAGAAATCATTCTAGTGTTATCCTTAACAGCCCGGTCCCATCACACCCACAAACACCACAGTCACTAAACTATGTTGCAAGTAACTATATATATGAAATGTATCCCGGCAAAGCTAGAATAAACATTCCGCACCTCCTCTTTCACATTCGCTGCACAATAAATGCCAGAGCTACACCACCGGGATCGTACATCCAGAGCGAAACATTTTCTATCCCAAAATAAAACCAGGTGCCAACCGACAACAAGGGGGGAGGCCGCTGAACTCTCAGAGCCCACGCTGACACAATTCTCTGATTAAAACTCTGCTTTTTACTTTCTTTTTCCACCCGCTGCAGCTGAAGTTAATCTCTGGAGTTCAGAGTAGACATAGTGGTTCAAGCCAATAGGGTTTATTTACAGTACGCCTTAGCCGAGGGAGGGAAAAGGTAGAACTGATCCCAGTCATATTTCAGATAACAAAAAAAAACAAGGATTTTATTACACAACCAAGTGAACAAAAAGCTGTATAATCCCGATATGTGAACTGTTTGTCACAATATGTAACCGCTCTGCCAGGACTGGTACTGCTGATTTTCATGGATGGATTGTTTCATGGGTCGATTCCAATTTAAAACCATGTGTTTCCTTTGTGACTTGAGATCAGATGCAGTAATAAGTATAGTACCTTTGAGAGTATGTGCAAATTAGGACAAAAAAGTTAAGAGCAGAGGAGCAAAGACAGCAAATGACAGATTTTCACAGATTGTTGCTGTATTTTAGGTGGACTGCCATGCTTTCTGGGAACCAAGTGTGCTTTACTACTTCCAATATTTGACGAAACATCAACACTTTCAATACTACACAACTTTTTCCTTGATCTCGCTGCTATATTCAACACCTCCCACCCCCTACATGCCACGCTGACGGCCTGTCAGAGCACCTTCAGCCGGAGACTGAGACCACCGAGAGTCACCACAGAACGCCACAGCAGGTCTTTCTTACCTGTGGCAATCAAACTATATAATTCCTCTTCCATCTGCAGGAGGGATAAATAGTAGTGTAGTTATTGTTATATGGTTACTGTGTACTGTACTGTGTTGTATGTGAGATCAGTGTGTCGTGTTAATTGTTATTTGATACTCTGTAACCCTGGCAAAACAATTTCCTCCGGGATCATTAAAGTCTATCTTATCTTATCTTACCTTAACAATTACAGTTAAAAGCATATAGTTTTATGTGTTTGGATGAGTGGTGCTAAGACTCTAATGGAGAGGTTAATAAGCAGCTGGTGTGTCTGCAACCACGTTGCATTCATTTTTTGGAAACCGTACAGAAGACACATTTCACAATATGTATTTAGGCAAACAAAGATAAAACACCTTACTATGATGTTCAATGGTTAAAAGAAAACAAGATGTTTGATCACTGGGATCCACCAGTAACAGAAGAAGCTGCTCAAGCCGGAATTTCTTGTGGGAAATCTGTACGTTCCTCTGCATAAATAGATCAGCTTTGATCAATTCCGATAAATAACTGGTTAAGTTGAACAAAAAAAAGAAAAACAACTTAACCAGTATGTAATAACACAAACTAAAGTCTACACAATGGTCAAAGAGTAAGCAAAGAAGTCAGAGCCAGGGTTTCATTGTATATTGATCAGTTTATTCATTCAGTCAGGACATGATTTCGTTTTTTTTCTTTCTTAGATGTCCCACAGTCCTACACAAAGAAACCATTGTGAGACATCCAATTGGATCAGAAAAGTAAGAGAAAGAAAAACCAGAATGTGAGCAATGAAAAATGGACACACATTCAAAGACAGCGAGGGTACTGCTAACTCGCCCGTGGACCACCGAGGCCAATTTGACTTGCTGATCGTTCAATTTCCTGAATAAATCCCAAAAGGTACCACTTGAATCATTTTGTGTTGTTTTTTGATAACATTGTACCTAAAAAAAAAAGGGGGGGGGGGGGAAAGGGACACTTAAAAGGTACAAAAGTTGTTTGTACAATAAATGCTTGCATGCATGTTGACACAGGCACTGATCTGGACTTTGCCTCGCTTTACGGGTCCTATGCTGCAAGACATAAAACAGAAAAAAAACACAAAGCATTCTGGGAACTCTCATAAACAAGGCAGTCAACTTTTTATTATTTTTTTTTAAATGTCTTTTTGTTTTCTGTTCACAGATGACCTCGCAGAACGACGATTTACAAAGAAACACGTCATCAAACTGAAGGAAAAAGGCGACAGACAAATTCGCTGAGACCCCGGCTGCCATCAGCCTGTTTTTGTCATTGGAAGAAATAATAATAATAATAAAAAAAAACAATGTATCAGTAACAAATACCTTAACACACAGAAATAGTGGCTTTACTCCAGAACTGTCCAAAAGTACGATACAATACAGGCCGAACCGACTGTATATTGTGTTCAGAACTGCTCAGCAAACCAGTGCTGATTATTCTGTGAAGTGTAATAAAATGCAGAAAATACTCAACACAAGAAGCTTTTGTGTCAGCTGCTTTACAAACAAATGAAAATAAAGCAATAAACTAAAAAAAATAAGACATAAAAAAAGAACGGTAAAACCAAGCACAAAGTCGTACGCTTTATATTTAAGGCGAGTTAAAATATTGCAGAATAATTTGGCCCCTGTGTCTCAAACAGACTGCCACAACAGTCAGAGCTTCCCGACTCATAATCGCTGCAATGATCCAGAGAAGGGAAGGAAACAAATGAGAACTTACAAAAATTAAAATATAAACAAAAAGAAAATTGATCGTCTTTGGAAAAATAAATTGAACTTCTTTTGGTTTGGTCTCAGGAGTTTCTTAAAGGGACAGCTGAGGACTTCCATTCTCAGGTTTGATCTAGTTCCTTCAACTACAAATAAAAAAATGAAAACAAAAGAAAGGCGTTTGATGACTGGTAATAAAGGTGATGGGGATCTTGAATAGGGGGGGTCATGTAGGACCATTAAGACTATAGAAAATAGCTCTTTTCCAACAACCTGATATGAGAGATGACAATGCAGTGTCCTGTGGTTAGAGAGTGCCCCCCCCCCCAAAAAAAAGCATTCCCTCTGACTGAAAGCGAAAAAAAACAAAAAAAAAAACAGGAAGGGAACAGGAAGTCAAGTTTCAGAGATACAAAGTGATGCTGACCCTCTTGCTTTTTCTTATTCTTTTTATTTATTTTTTGTGTCTGGGACCAAATGTCTGTTCTGGTAAAGATCCCTCCTGCTCCCGTGTTGTTAAAACGGCCGGGGGCTAACAAAGCCAGTGTCGAGTTCTGAGATCTCCCGAATCACAGTCAGGAAGACTGGCTGTTTCTACAGGGTCTGAACAAAAGACTCAGACCACCGGAGAGGAGGAGGCATGGCTGTGGTTTTTAATAAAGCGCTCCAGAGTCGGCCGTCCTCCTTCCGGAAAAGTGACGGCTGTTGTCCTCTTTTTGTTTTTCGTCTGTTTGTTTGTTAGGTTTTTTTTGACCCTCCCCATCTCACAGCGGCTCCCTCCAGTCTCTTGCCAGCTCAGACCCATTCCTGCATGGAGCGTTTGCAGTACAGTATGTGGCGCGGCGTGCCCTTCCTTTTGAACTGGACCACGGTGTAGACCAGCACCAGCAGGCACAGGGCGAGCACGCACGGGATCACGATGGCTATCGCCTTCACCGTGCCGGCCTCGTTGTCCAGCTCGATCACCACGTCCGAGTTGCCGTCGTCGGCCGGCTGGCGCCCGGGGTCCCTGGGCATCCGTTCGCAGCCCATGAAGTCCTTGACGAACGAGCGTGGGTATCCCGGCTCCACCCGTAGCAGCTGGTTGTTGAACTTCCAGTACTCCTTTCCTTTATAGAAGTAGGTGAAACCTAACATGAGAAGGAAATATGGCAGTGACCAAACGGTGAATGATTCCAAAATACTTCTGAAAGGCATCCTAACAAATCAGCATGTTCACTATAAAACACTCTTTAGTATGGATGTGGTTACTGTGAGAAGAAAAACTCAAAGTTTACCATTTAAAGTGTTTCTTCTAAGGCTTTGAGAAAAAAAAAACCCTGAAAGTTCCTGTAATAGACTTTGCAGCTACAAACCTTTATCTGTGAACAAAGATGCTATATTTGACAGCCTTATGGGCATCTATGAGGATTTACAATCTCCAGGGAATACACTTTGGGATAACACTATTTTTCTCATATAGGTTTTTAACATTTAAAATGTCTAAGCTTGTATTTCCAAGCCTTTGTGTTACATAAAAAAACAGACTCTTCTCTCTCACACAGCATGATTTTGTTTCTAGCACCATTATTGACAATTAATGACTACTAACAATTGAGAGGCTTGAAATAGGTACAAACAAATTCTTAAAACGAAATCAGAATCAGCTAAAATCAGCATCATCATACAAGCCTTACAAAAAAACAGTCAATGCTAAAACATAGTCAAGCAGGAAGTAGTGGGTTTTAAGCCAACAGTAAATTCTGCTTCATCTCCTAAGTCCCTGAAATGTTGCTTTTCTGGTTATTAAAGCTGAGCCCGAAAAGTATGGCTGGGACTTTTAACTTCTCCACGCTCGCTCTGGCCTCTTTTTACACTGGGTGCCTAGTTTTGTATTATTCATGTGCGAAATTTCTCAGGGAAGATGAGAGGAGAAATGGCCTCAATTTCTGGCAAGTAAGGACCCAGGCTTATTTAATCACTTGTAGGATGGAGATGTTCCTGGTGAAGGAGTAAAAAAAACAAAAAACCTGGTGTTAAGATCTTTAAAGATTTATTTCAGAGCTGGGCAAAATGACTAAATGCACAAAGGAGACAATAACCCTAGAGATATAACATGAGATGTTAAAGGGCACAATGTCTGTCCAACATTCAACATAACACCTTGATCAGCCTTAGATTAAACGAGCATTGAAAAAGCCACCGACGGGTCAAAATTGTCTTTGAAGCAGCAGTTTGTGTTCTCGCTCTTACATCGAACCATTGTTACAATCCGCTGCACAACCGTATATAAGAAGAAAATTCAAGAAACCAATTATATTTTGATGAACACCAGAAAACTACAGTTTAGATAAAAACATTTAGAAACCATTTTAAAAACACTACCACGACTAGTTGTGCTAGAAACTGTTTTTTTTCCCTATTGGGTCTGGAAATACCATAGCCTGGTATTTCTAGAGGAAATTAAAACATTCAGGCATTTTATTTTGGGGGAGTTGAAGAAGGAATCAAGGACTGTGCTTGATTGTACTGGGACTGGTTTGACGTTCATACAAAATGTTATCTAATAGTTAAAGGACATCAGCTATGGAGTAACATTTGCGCATCTCACACAATTGCTGTTCGATCTTCATACATGGATGTAATCTGGCCAAAACGTTGTGTGGAATACAGCGAGGTCAACAATGCCCTGAAGCCCTAAACGCCTGCTGCGTTCCTCATGTTACCACTGGCTCTAGGGTAGACATTATGCCTATCTGGGTCAACGCTGTCAACGTGATACTTGACACACGGCATCCGCAAACAGCCAGACGGGCTAATGAAGGTACGCCGACGGAAAGACAAGCGAAACACATATAACCCTGCTGGATACGAATCCGTCCATCACGCTCCAATACATACCTGCTCCATGACCTCGCCGGGACACACACACACACACACACACACACACACACACACACACACACACACACA